>JAOTRN010000033.1:8092795-8102939 GCA_028566695.1 Bagroides melapterus
TTTTTTTGTGTGTATGTATGTGTGTGTGCTTGATCGTCTTCGTGTGTGTGTGCGTGTATGTTTTTCTGTGTTGTGTTTTGCCCCTGCAGGGTCACTTACATGGGCAGAAGATGAAGGAGGCAAATCACCGAGCAGCAGTGCAAATATTTGAACGTGTTAACTCTACACTTCTGCCTCAGAACATCCTGGATCTTCATGGGCTGCATGTCAACGAGGCTCTGCATCACTTACAGCAGGTTCTCGCTAATAAAACCACAGGTACATGGTGACAAGCATGCTAACACTCGGATCCTCTACATCTTTACACAGTTCACTACATAAGATGGAAAAAAAACAATTTAAATTGTTTGTGTACTTTTTTTTAAGTAGGATTAATTGTGTCGTTATGTGAGGCGCATCCGTGTTGATTTTATCACAGCTCAGAGCTCTGCGCTTGTGTAATAGACTTCCTGTTTCCTGTTAGAATGGCAGCAGGGCTTGTGCCGTCCCCAGCTCTCAGTCATCACGGGGAGAGGTAACCACAGTCAAGGAGGTGTGGCTCGCATCAGACCTGCTGTTCTCGACTACCTCAGGAGCCAACGTTACAAGTACACACACACACACACACACACACACACACACACACAGAGTCTGAAACATAGTCTCAGTCTATGATCATGTCTGTTTCTCTCAGGTATACAGAGCCTAAAGAGGGTTTGGTGATCGTCATGTTGCACTGCGCTGATTATTAGCTGCTGCTGCTGTGACATGAAGGACCTTACTTTAGTCCTGCACATTTAAATACTGTGTCTCACATCTGACCTTCTTTACATCTGTTTGTGTCTCTCTAATAAAGTGTCTCTCTCTCTCTCTCTCTCTCTCTCATACTCTCTCTCTCTCTCTCTGCTTATGAATATCTGATATTAGAAACTCTACTTTTGTAAATTTTGTATAAAGAAAGTTCGGTCCTTTATCTCTGTTGAAAATGTGTAGAAGCTTTGACACTTATTAGATCTATCATTATAGTCATGTTAATGCCCACATATTTGTTATCTGTATTAAGCAGCTCATACTTGTGTAAGTTCTGATAGTGAGACTGACCTGTAATGACACAATAACACATTTTTACTTTTCAAAACTTTTTGAAACACAACACATTGTATTTATTTAATAATCAGTCAAATACTTTGTGGACCAATTTTAGTCTTTTATACAATTCGCCACACTTTAGAAGGGTGTGTGTGTGTGTGTGTGCTTGTGCATGTGTGCATGCGTGTGTGTGCGCACAATTTAGTTGACAACTTGTGACCTACTACTTTTAATCCTTCACCCTTTTTTTCCTTCCTGATAAAAGTTATTTAAAATAATTTCTCAATGAAAGAATTAAATTTAATCTATTTACAAAATATTAGTCGATTATAAACAATTTTATGATTTATAATACTCTTCTTCTTAATGAAACCTGTGCTGTTACTTTTCAAATTTGTATATTTTGAAGAATAAATGACTTTAAAAAAAAAAAAAAAAAATCTAGTTGTCATAGTTGTATTTTTCCTGAAGAAGATATTAAGATTAAAGGAAAAAAACCCAACAATATTTGGTCCTGTGTTTTTTAAATTAGTTTTCATCAGCAAATGATTTCATCGAGCTGCTAATTAGAAAATCTGTGAAACGCCTTCAGACGTGTAGGTCTGGTCCAGTTTGTAAAAAATTAAACTTTTTTTTTCTACATGAAAAGTTTGGTTTTTTAATTGTTTAATTGTTAAATGTATATGCTTTTGTGGCTCTGAGACACACTTTACAAAGATTTTTACAAACTTATCACTAAGCACATTTATATGACTCTTTGTCACAAAAACCCTAGTGGAGCTTTCGGCAGTTTATACAGAAATCGTTGGTGTGGGGAAAATATAACTCAGCAGCTTTTTTTTGTATTCTATTTTTTCCTTCTTCTTTTTCTTTTCTTCTTTCTGACGTATTTGTGGATTTGCGAAGGTCGGGTTTCTCCATGAGGTCATTTTCATATAACTGCAAATTAAAGTTGCTCCACCAGGGGTCGATATATCACCCGGTTTTGGGCATTTCTTACATCTAACAGGGTTACTATTTCTTCTTCTTATTATTATTTTTATAATCTTGTTGAACACATGATTTGGGAAATAAATAAATATCACTACTGTTCCACTGGGATTAATGTATTCAGAGGTTAAAGTCTGCAGTTACACCAAAAATGTCGATTTTTCATAACTGATAATGACCTTGTCAATGTTTCGTGCAGATTTTCAACATATTCCTGCATATTTTCATATATATAAGTTTATAATTAGAAGATCACAAAATAAGAAAAGACTTTTTTTTATCCGAGTCTGTGATTGCACTTGTAGAGTTTGATTAAAATGGAAACGTGGATTATTTATCCATTTTGGTTTATACAAGATTGATGGATATTGATTTTAATATTTTATATCATTTAGCTGTGCAGAGACAAGCATATTACACCTACGCCCAAAAACTAATGAATATTACATTTCTATGCAGATAAACTGCTTTATTACTTATTTGCACTAGTAAAAAACATTTTTAAGGTCCAACTACAAAATATGTCCTTATTCGCAGACGTCGAGTGATGACGTTCAACGTTTAGACTCAACCTTACGTTTAAGGCTATAAATGAGACACGTCAAAGTGTATTTATTTCATAGCGGTGCTTTTTGTTCGCATTATTGTCTGTTTTGAATATGAAACCCCGTACTTCTGTGACCAATTCATTTAAATCAACGTTTTAAACAAACCAAGCAATAACTCCACCTTTTAATTTTTTTAAGCTAACGCTGTTAGCCCTGTAGCTAGCTTCTGCGCCAATTTGCTGCATTAAACTAAATTCTTTCCATACTTTATAGACGTCATTGGATATTCCACAACAGAGGATCTGCTATAGACGTCCATGGTTTATGCTTAGAAAATTAAACAGGCTGTAAATAGATTTTTTTCCCCTCAGTATATGTTTGTGCTCTCATGTGTGACTGTGTAACGAATTTTAATGTATTTATTTGTTTAATAATACAAACTAATCGATATGACTCAAAGCCTAGCGGAACATACAGTGTAAAACCAAAGAAATAAAAAACTTGCAGATAAGTTTTGTCATGCACCACACAGCGGATGCAAGGCGGTGTCATGCAGGAGAAAAAAAAGAAGAAAAAAAAAATTACCATCACCCCTTATTCACTTCCCCTGAGATCTGCACGGAGGAGGCCACATCTGTTCTTCGAGCTTTGTTTAGAAACCCGTAAATCATTTCTAGCAAAAGTTTTAAATAATTCCACTCATAATAATACATAGAAATTCATTTCTTTATAGATTTTTTTTATAGAATTATTTGAGAATACTTTGAGAACCTTAGAGATGACTTCGATTTGACAAAAGGCTGAAAACTGGTGAGTAACTAAAAAAAAAAACTTTTATTACTTTCTAACAGAAATCGTGAACTTGTAGTAACGAACGTAGTATAAAATTGGATTTTACAAAACTGAAAAAATTGATTTCTTTTTATTAGTTTTGGTTTTTGTTTCTTGCTGAGGATGAGAGGCCTATTATGAATGTGACTTAAATGTCTTGATGTACGAATAGAGTTTTTATCTGCTTTGATGAATGCAGCCACTTTTGTAAAATGCTTTTACTTTTCTTTTTTCAATTTCATTTGACAATTTCATTTTCATTTCACATTTCAATGATTTCTTTTTTTCAAATTTATTTATGAAATGAAAAGCTGATTTTAGTTGAACTTGATCTTCTGGATTATCTTCTAGGCCTGAGAAACCTCGAAGCCAGGTTATTTCAGCAGAGAAACTAAATTGAGCCGGTTTCGACAGAACGATGCGTCTATGTGTTTGTTTATTTCTCCCATATTCATGTTTGTGCTTATATTCATTCGTTTAAAATCTCGTACTGTTGCGTCTGACTTAAATATGGAATTAAATATATTTTAGATCGGTAGTTTTAAATACATTCAAAAACACTGAAGTGATTTTTGGCACGAAATTAATTTTTGACGCCCCAAATGTCGGAATAAGTGGTGATAAAAAGAATTAGTTAATTATGTCTACTACTTTAACCTTATTATATATTTACATTCATCAAATTCATACCGTTTAACATGTATAGTATTATGCCTTTTTATTATTTATTAGTGAGAACAATTTCACTGTGTAATTAAAAATAATTGGTCTTGACGATAAATTAGATCTTTATGAGGTTTTTCACCTCAGTAGCACATAAACATCAGGATTAATTCATCCGTTTGTTGGTGTTTAACTTCCTACATAAATATAAATCTTATTTTGGGGAGGGCATGAAGATAATGACACAATCGTTTATGTCCCTTTTTTCCTTTAATATAGAAAATAAGAGTAAAAGCAGGTGCTTTGGAAGCAGGCCAAAGAAGAAGCTACGAGAGACCTACACCGTGAAACCACGCATCACTTCTCCCGTTTCTGAGAAAAACTTTTACACGATGATGTTCGTCCTATGAGCGAAAACAAAGGCAGCGTAATGGCCTGCTGTGAAAGTTACGCTCACAAAAAAAGTAAAGGAAACATCTTGATCTTTTTATGAGCTACCATTTGTACCTCGTCCCACAATGAAAAGTTTTGCAGCCCTTCTTCTCCCTTGAGGACTTCGAATCCAGACTTCAAACAGAACTAAGAAACCTTCTCAGAGCTGCAGAATGATGAACGGGACGACCGGGACGTCTGTGAAGTGTGTCCTCGTCGGGGACTGTGCTGTGGGGAAAACGGCCTTGCTGGTGCGCTTTACATCTGAGACGTTCCCTGACTGTTACAGGCCCACCGTCTATGAAAACACAGGCGTGGACGTCTTCATGGATGGGGTCCAGATCAGCTTAGGTTTATGGGACACGGCTGGGAATGACACGTTCCGTCAGATCCGTCCCATGTCCTACCAGCAAGCTGATGTAGTCCTGCTGTGCTACTCAGTGGCGAACCCATCCACGTTGGCCAACATCCACCAAAAGTGGATAGGAGAGGTGCGAGAATATCTGCCCCGTGTGCCGGTCCTGGTAGTGGGCACTCAGACGGACCTCCGGGAAATGGGGCCGTATCGCGATCGCTGCACCACAGCATCAGAAGGCAAGAGGGTGGCTCATGAAATCCGAGCTAAAGGCTACCTGGAATGCTCTGCACTCATTAATCGAGGCATTCAGCAAGTGTTCGAGTGTGCTGTGCGTACGGCGGTCAACCAGGCACGCAAGCGAACACGACGGAGACTCTTTAATCTCAATCCATGCCCTGTCTCTTGAGGACTAAATAAAATCTGCATTGACTTATTGCAAAAGTTACTCTTTATCCCCTTAAGAAAGCAGCTTAGATTTTATTGGTCCACATTCGTATTTATTTCATCAGATTCTGTGAGAGTTTTTAGGGTTTGTCAAGCAAAAGACGGACTGAGGGTTTCCCAGTAAGCCGTAAAACATCTGCAGTCCATCATTATTGTGTGTTATTTTGGTGCAACTTTTACCAAATTTATTACACACTGTTATTAAGGTATTAAACATGTTTGACTGGTCACATGACGCACATGATCAGTTTAATCTAAACTTATTGTCTAGGCCAATGAAATGGTTTAATAATTTGAATCTTGGAAATTGGAATTGAAGTTTGGACGTTTCAGGAAAATACGCTCCTGATACGTATTCACAGTAAAAGGCGTCCCTGAATATTTAGACAGCACCTTTCATTGCTGAAAATCTTTCTGCCATGAGGAGTCTTTGTGTGTGAGAATTTAACTAACACACTCACATACACACACACACAAAATTAATTTTAGATGATTTTACTGGAGCAACCCAATCTAGTATAAAATCTATAAACTACTCTTGGAAGTTATAGAAAAAAAAAATATTTGTTGTGTTTTTGCCACAAAAAGAAAGAAAATATTATCTAAGGAAGGTAATATATTGTATAAAGTAGGTTTTTCTTCCAGACACTAGCCGCGTGTAGTTTTGAAATACATTCGTCATTACGCTGGACAAAGCGTATAAGTACATCATGAGGGCACGACGGATAACATTTGATACGCTGTGTCACGAAGCGGGCTTTTGTATATTTGTATATAAGGTTTGTTTTAAACTCTGCTTCAATTTTCACATTTTTCCTCGAAATCTTGTCCTCCTGTGAGCTCAATACAATACAATAAAAAACCCCAACATTGTATAATTCAGTCCCGTTTATTCTTCATGCCGCTCTAAATGAATGAATGAATGAATCGTACAGGGAATAAATCTTTTAAACTGATCGGAAATATCGTGTGAACGTTTTGCTGGATTTCAAGGTGAAATATACACACTTTGTTTCTCGTCACTGAACATTTTAAATCAGTCAATAAGTCAGTATTGTCTTCTTTTATACGACGTGGTCCTCTGTAGTCCATCTCCGCTTACAAAAGTGCAAACATTTGACAACAAACGTGTGTTGAGTTCAAATCTCTCATGAGTGACGTGTAGGCACCTGCACGTTTATCCTGTTGTTCATGTGTGTATTGAGGCATGTGTGTGATAGTTTCACCAAAAACAAAAAAAAAAACCCTTCCCTTTTACATCTATTGTTGCGTCTTACTGTTTCGATCAAATTCGTAGCAAACTTTATTATTAAACCTAGCTTTGGTGACAAGATACAAAAATGAATATCTAAAGAAGTTAATTTTCTAATTCTATATCGTAGGCCCTGGTTCAAAGCCATGGATGGTTTCAGCTCTTTATCTTCAGTTACACACAGGTTAAGAAGTATTGTTTGAAACGCTTTATGAGTCGAACGCATAAATGATGTGGTCTACGAAGACGGTGGCTTCAAGACGATGCTTTTAGAGATTCGAGAGGGCACAAACCCCAAAACCACTTCCCAGCAGGAGCTCTCAGCTGTCTCACAACCTTCTGAATCCTGCACGAGCTTCACAGAGTCGGTCTGATCCTTGGTCTGAAGAACAGCGTTGAGAAAACGTCAGCATCAATACGACTGCTACGGTATCATAAACCTCATAATCTCATTTTAGAGTCTGTCGATACATGGCGTTAGTTATATGACCATTTTACAAAATTCGGTAAAAATACCGCTGATCGATATATTGATCCCCCTTTTCCTTCATTTTAGCTTTAATTCCCATGCATCTGTATACTATTTTTATTTATTTATAATTTATGGCATATACACACACATATTTTATATCTTATACATTTATACCCCTTATTTCTTCTTACGGTGACTGGAAAGACCCGATGTAGTCAAGGATCTGGCTTGAACGCCTGTTGTTTCTTTCTTCCGCGTCACCCAGCAGAAGTGACTGCAGTGCATAGAATATTACACCAAAGTCTTTATAATTCCATTCATTTCTGTTTAATTACATTTTTTTAAAAATCCAATATTAGCACAATTCAGTATAACCATAATTTGTTTTAGAGCAATAGTGCTGAGCAGCAGCTGTGTGTGTGTGTGTCGCATCGCTTGTGCGTGTGTCGCATCGCGCGTGCGTGTGTGTTTGCGTGCTTGCTAGCTTACATGTGTTAGAGAGAGTGAGAGACAGACAGAAAGACAGAAAAATGTCTGAAGCTTTATGACATGACTTAGGTCAGTTCAGTATCTCTGCCTATAGTGAACACCAGGGTCGGTGAAACACATCAACCACAAGTCACCTGACCTTCTTTACATCTGTTTGTGTCTCTCTAATAAAGTCTCTCTCTCTCTCCCTCTCTCTCTCTCTCTCTCTCTCTCTCTCTCTCTCCTCTCACTGTCTCCAACAGGAAACACCTGCAGTGAGCTCTTACCACACGACCGCTCTCTCTCTCTCTCTCTCTCTCTCTCTCTCTCTCTCTCTCTCTCTCGCTCTCTCTCTCTCTACTAATCACAAACATGCAGGGTTGTAATAGTGACAGTTGAGCTGTTGTGTCAGTGATCATGCATCAGTTCATTATCACTTCTCCTTCATGCTCCCATACAAATGTACGACATGCAGATACGTGATCAAAGTGACACCTGCCAGCGTGGCACAAAAGCTAGGCGCTTGACTCTGTGGAACTTTAACTATTTTAACTAATGTTAACTGGAGTCATGTCATACAATAGCTAAAGGTGGTGCATTTAGTGTACTGTATTACCTCGTCTTTACAGTCACTCTGAAGGCTTCATGGCCTAACTCACATGCATCCTTTTTATCTACAGTATGTGTAAAAGTGACAGCAGTGGTGTATCTGTAAATATTAAATATGACACAGCGGGTTGTTTAAAATCTTCAGACACCAGCAATCCTTCTTGCAGGTGTGCAAGGTTGTGATAACCTTTACCTTATAGTGGTCTGAAAATGCCTTTAAATACACCTCCATATTTTTTAGCCAGGGGCATTGCTAGGGGGGTGGGGTGTTTGGGTGTGTGATTCTAAGGGCCCACACACTTTAGGGGCCAACAGAGTTCTGATTTATTGCTGGAATGGGTTTTGCAGGGGCCCAACCTCATATTCTTTCATAGGGCCCAAAATTGATGAGCGGCACCCCTGTTTGTAGCGATAGAGCAAAGAACTGAAATGAATTCAGGGGATTTTTTTTGTTTACCACTTAACTCTTTAATTGTCTTCATCAGTTCAATACATAAAAAGCATTAGAACCACTTTTGGATGCAGTTACAGCCAAGTCTTTCCAGCTACGTCTGCGTCAGCTGTGCACATCTGGATTCTGACTTTTTTGCCACTTTCTTGTAGCAAAATTGCTAAGAAGAGTTCAGCTGTGTTGGGCTTCTCCAAAAGTAGGATATTTAGTCAAGACAGTGTCACAGATTCACAATTTGGGTATATATGAATAAATCTGTACATTACATTGCCTGATATAACTAAGCGATAGCACTGAGGCTGGACAAATTATCACCAGGATTTGCGCTATTATTTTTCAGTGAATCAGCTCTTATGAAATATAGCATTTTTCGAGAAGAATGTGGGATTAAGACATAGCATTCTCATTTCTGTGTTTGTACATTCAGCTATTATAAAGATAGAAGAAATGAATGGCAAGCCGAAAGACTGTTGAAGCATCATGGGAAATGTAGTTCACAAAAACATCTTGCATAAGGGAGGGGAGGCAGAGCTGTTAGTGAGTGAGTGAGTGAGAGATTCTGAGTGAATGAGGTAGAAGAGCACGATGATACAAACCACTTCCTGTCTATCTTTTCTGATCTTTCATCTCGGAGCGCACTATATACCGTGCATGTGTGCGTTTGACTAAAGTGTAGGCAGTTGACGGGGTTGTGAAATATGAGTGGGTTGAAGTTGAAGCAATTTCATCAAAGAGCTCAAAATAACTGACACAAACTGAGCATTTCGGTTCCATCGTAAATAAATAAAAATATACAGCATATATATAATTATATATATATCAAGAGGGGATTATGATGAGTAATGGTGTGTGCATTTTAAACGGAACCGTGCCCTTTAAGTATTGATTTGTATACTGTATAAAATAATATGAGTTTCTGTTGTATTTATGAGATATGTAGTAAAATACCTGTAAAAGAGCTCTTTATATTTTCTCCGAACCTAATTTAATCACAAGTTTCACCATTTATTTACTCGGAAACATCGTAAGTGAGTTACTAAATTCAATTCAATATTCAGTTCAAATTCGATTTATTTGTTTAGCACTTTTAACAATTCATATTGTCTCGAACCAGCTTTACCGAAGTGTAGAAAAAAAATAAAAGTTTAATATAAAGTTATTTATATATCTATATATCACTAACGACACACACACACACACACCTCACCCTGTCTGCGCTTAATCTGTTCTTTTAGCCTGCTTCTTGATCCTTATGTGTTGATCATCTGGTGTTAATACTTTATATTTCCATCCCCATTCTTAGTTTTATATTTGTCCGCGTTTCACCTGGCAGTATTATACGTTTATGTCACATGTCATGAAGAACCAGGGGTTACTGTACGGATATTGTAAGATGAAATATAATCATTTTTCCCTGTAGATTCAGACATTTTTTTATATTCTTCCGAGTGGTGGCATCTGTTTGTTTTTGTAAATGTACCATGTGTTTAGAATAAAGGATTTTATTTGGTTTCCTTAGTTACATCAGTGAAAAACTGTGTGTGTGTGTGTGTGTGTG
>JAOTRN010000033.1:8106123-8118946 GCA_028566695.1 Bagroides melapterus
CATTCAGTAAAATTAAAATAACACGTATACCATACAAAATCTGTGCCTTGTTTGCTCTCTCTCTCTCTCTCTCTCTCCCCCTCTCACTTTTAGTGCTAACGAAGAAGACTCGTCTGGCCCTCCTGACACTAACGTCGTGTTACAATACACAGGTGAGATCACGTGGGATGCTCCCGCGATCACAAAGAGCACATGTGTGGTGGATGTCTCATACTTCCCCTTCGACAGCCAGCAGTGCAACCTTACTTTCGGCTCCTGGACCTATAACGGCAATCAGGTGACGTGTAACATCCTACAAATCTCTGCATAAATACGAACTGCAAACATAGACTGTGATTTTTGACAACATGGAATAATGCAATAAAGAATTTCTTGATGCTGGAAATTATTAAAAAAAAGGAAGTTTGATAAGGAAAATTGTTTGTTATGTCTAATTCCATACACAGCACCTGAATGTCTAATAATGAACATGAAAATGCTAGAGGAAGACAATATTAACCAGGTGGTTTATAAGAGAACATTCCATCTCCATGTGGTCTTTGAGGACAAGAACCTCCTAATCAATACACAATTGTCAGACTGTATATTTTGAACTCGCACCCAGTGTCACCCAAATGAGGATGAGGTTCCCTTTTGAGTCTGGTTCCTCTCAAGGTTTCTTCCTCTTCAATCTAAGGGAGTTTTTCCTTCCCACATTCTCCAGAGTCACCTCAGACTTGCTCATTGGAGATAAATATATTTACCTTAGTATAATATTAAACTCTTTTGTATTCTGTTTATGTTCTGTGAAGCTGCTTTGAGACAATGTCCATTGTTAAAAGCGCTGTACACATACGTAATATACAAACGTTACCATCAAAATGAATGCCACTGTCATTGTTCATATTGGGATTGAGATAAAGACAATGTGTTAAAGACTTTTATGGCTTTTCTTATTTCTATAGTGTTTTTAAAACTCCATTTATGTCCCCATCCAGTTTGACACAAAATGTACCATAGAGTGAGTGTAACACAATGGTTTTGTTTGATTGTTTTTGTGTGTAACCACAATCTGCATATCTCATAATGCGTATATATTATTCCCCTCCTTGATCACTCTAGGTGGACATTAACATGGGTGGCATGGAGAGCGGTGACCTGTCAGATTTTGTGGAGAATGTGGAATGGGAATGTCATGGCATGCCAGCTGTCAGGAACGTAATCATGTATGGATGTTGCTCAGATCCGTACCCAGACATCACCTACACCGTTCTGCTGAAACGCCGCTCTTCATTCTATATCTACAACCTTCTACTCCCCTGCTTTCTAATCTCCTTCCTGGCTCCGCTTGGATTCTACCTCCCAGCTGATTCTGGAGAAAAGGTTTCGCTTGGCGTCACAGTGCTTCTAGCCCTCACCGTCTTCCAGATGATGGTGGCTGAAAGCATGCCACCGTCCGAGAGCGTGCCGCTCATTGGTGAGTTTTGGGTGGAGTGTTTGTTTTTTATTAAATACTTACTTACTAACACTTATTAGACGTTTATATATATGGCTGGAGCATCTGAAGTGGTTTTAGGATTTAAATTTGAAATATTTAGTAGTATACATATTTCATTGGTTGAGCTGTGTCATCTGTTTATATTAACCTGTACAAGCAATAATGTGCTAATTTGCTTTATATTCTTATCCCACAGGTAAATACTACATAGCAACAATGACAATGATCACAGCCTCCACCTCTCTCACCATCTTCATCATGAACATTCACTTTTGTGGTGCAGAAGCCAAACCGGTGCCCCAGTGGGCCAAAGTCCTAATTATCGACTACATGGCGAAGATTTTCTTTGTGTATGAGGTAGGGGAGAACTGCACTACTCCTCAAAGTGAACAGGGTCCACCTTTTACAGAGGACCCACTGGCTAGTCTGGAAAATTTCGACTATTTCTCCAGCAGCTTCTATAGCAATCATCTACACGATGGGTATAAGAGATACAATAACTGTGGCAGAGATGGCAGAAATCACCAGTCAAATGGAAACCATTTCAACTCCCTGAATGTAGCACATATTCCACCACAGTTCCCATCAAGACAGAAAGCACACCAGCCCAGTTACATACACCACATTGGGCGAGATGGTAATGCAGTTAACCTAAGAGAAGAAAAACTGAGGCAAAGCGATCTCTCTATTCCTGAAAAACTTAACGGGTACACTTATGAACATAGCGCCAGCTATCAGCACAATAACGAGTACACAAAACCATACCCAATGGAAGGATACAGTAAAAACACCAACAAGGAATGCACGTGTATGTGCGCTCAGCATCAGAAAGTGGTGCAGAACATTGAGTACATTGCCAACTGCTTTCGGGAGCAAAGGTCAAACCAGGCCAAAGGAGCAGAGTGGAAGAAGGTTGCCAAGGTAATGGACAGGTTTTTCATGTGGGTGTTTTTCATCATGGTCTTTCTCATGAGCATCCTCATCATGGCCAAGGCGTCATGAGATCATGCGGTACGAGTCGTGACCAGAAATGGAAGACAGGAGGAACATGAAAACATGATCCTGACTGTTCCATTGATTTCAGAAGACTACTAGCTGATGCTAGAGTAAAGATTTGCCTTTGTTAAATCTTGCAGAACGTTGTTAATGGAATAGAAACCCGTTTCCTGTAGAACTGGTGAGAAATTAGTGATGGAGTATTTGTGTAAACTGAATCAAAATATAAAATATAACTGTCTGAAAGCTCCAGCTTCCCTGCTTCAATTCTGATCCTGAGCTTGAGTTCAAGTGCAAGTTTTTCTTGTGTATACAGTATGTGGGTTTTCTCCAGGCTTTCTATTTACCTCCCATGTCTGAAATATCATGCTGGATGTGTGTGTATATATACTGTATATAACTGTTCACATTGACACAGTTAAATCATGTTTCTACGTGTGTGTAAGGAGTAAGACAATCTGTTGGCACGTACACATAAATAATATATAATTAACCTCATGAGCACGCAACCATCAATAATTTCTAAACTAATCAACTGATTACATGTATATTTACAGCCCTTCAGTGTGGAGAAGAGAAACATTTCTCATAAACGAACACACAAAGAATAAAATCTAAAAATACTAATAAAAAGTGAAGCTTGATTTTTTTCCCCCTCCCAATCTCATCAGCATATCACATTTAAGCGGTAAAGGTCCCATTGCTCTACATTGCCATGTTCTATAAAGCCATATGGCACTTTAGGAATAGCAGGAATTCCCATCTTACGTGTCTTGTGTTACTTTATTCTCCTTCATTCAGGTGTCATGCATACACAGGGCAGGCTGAAGTGAAAGGACTTTTGAAACATGAGTGTTTGAGAGCAACATGTAAAGGTGAAACAGATTCTGCTCTTAGAATATCACATTACTAAACACTCAACTAGTTTTTTTTTCTGTCTTTTTTTTCCAAGCCAGTGCTGTTGTGTGCTGTAGTGACAGGGGTTTGATACAGCCAAGCTGCCACTGTTGGGCCCTTGAGCAAGGCCCTTAACCCTCCCTGCTCCAGGATCGCTGTATCATGTCTGACCCTGTGCTCTGACCCCAACCCCCAAAGCTGGGATATGCAAAGAAAGAATTTCACTGTGACTGTGTGTAATGTATATGTGACAAAATAAAGGCTTCTATGTTCTTCTACTATGGATTTCTCCAAAACCCTGTTAAAAAAACGTAAAGCTAAGGACTTACAAAAGAATATGCAGAGTAAAAGAACAGCGATGGAAGTAAATTGGTCATTTTTTTATTAGTAAACAAAGCGATATTTTATTACTATTCGAAAAGGATTCAAAACTAAACTAAGGTTTTTACCATGTAACCAATAATTTGAAGGAAAAAAAGATTCAGGACAATTTTGTACAAAAGTAGTGTGGTGTGTTTTGGTATCTGTGGTATCTGGCATCATGTTCTTAGCAGCAGTAGTGAGGTGGAGCCTTCATGGATTGGACATCTTTTTCTTCTAGCACATCACAGATGCTCGTTCAGACTGATGTTCCCATTATTGAATCCTGTTGCCATGGTCTGCAATAATAACGTTTAGGTAGGTGGTATGTGTTTAAGTAATATCAGGACTCAAGATTTCCAAGCAGAACATTGCCCGAAGCATCATAATCTTCATCTTCATTTATCATTATAGTTCATCCTGGTTAGATCTCACAGTATAGCCTTCACATCCCACATGAATCAATGAACCTTAGGCACCCATATCACCTGGTCCTTTTACTGAAATGATGTAGATGATGTATCAGAATTTTAGATCTTCCTGAAACTGTATTTACAAGAAGATATTTTAAATGCTCCAAAATATTGGAAGGTGTGCCTGCCAGGTTTGATTCAGTTTTATTTGTACAGCCTTATTACAAAGGAGCTTTACTTAATTTCATTTAATTTCTCTAAAGAGCAAGGAATAGGTAAGAGTAGTAAGGGAAAAAAATTGCCTGAGGTGCTAAGGAACTCTCTTCAAAAGGGAACCAACCCTCATCTAGGTGAAACAAGAGACTGTGATTAAATGCTAAATCTGGTAAAAAGAACCCAGGTCTCCAGGGGTAGAAGTCGCAGTTTGCACCGCAGTACAGAGTTCCACGTATAAATACAGGATTAACAAAAACTGCAACTGAAAGCTGTCAAAGACTGACCAAAGAAAGACGCTAAACCATGGGTATATAGAAAGGAACTAGTCAGGGGAATATATGAAATATACGAACAAAATGTGGGAACAGAGCAATAGGCCAGGTGGGGCAGATAACACGTGGGGACAACAAACAAAAGCACACGAGACGAAGAACATATGCTTAAAAAATGAATCCCGTCAGATGGCCCCCTGGTGTTCGAATTATGAAACGTCTGAGCAGCTCCTGACGATCATGGGTTTGATAGCTGCTAGTTTAAAAGATATTGCTACATAATCTGTGCTTAAGGAATAATTTATTTATTTCTTTATATTTTAGATAAGGTTGGATTTCTTCTGATAGTGTCTGTTTGGAAATTAAGTTGATGAGGAAATTAGCTTGGACTTGAACTGGAGTAAAACATTTTAATTGTAGACTTCTAAAGGTCATGTTGCTAAACAATGCAATAAAACATATCACCAGTTGTATATCAACATGAATGCCCAGATAAAGGAATATTTAAAGCTCAGCTCAGCTCAGCACAGAACTGTATACAGTATGCGTAGGTGTCATGGGTAATATACATCCCAGTGAGCGTACCAACGTACCATTGAGCTTGCCACAGCAGTGTGAGGTTGGCCAGAGTCACACTGGACAGTCCACATGCTGCCACAGTTGTCAAGGACAGGCCAGCTCGCAGGACACCAGTTTCCGGTAGCAAACCTGCTGAGAACCCAAATCTGCAAGTCATTTTGTATTGGGTTCATTCCTAAACTGTTAATGTGATCATGTTAAAGCCCTTGACTTAAAGCTGATTGTCTACACTTTGGACACTTTGGACACATTTGGACAAATGACAAAAATATCCAAGTGGAACCAACTATGTTATTTTTTAACTTATAATGAACATATAGTTATTGTCTTCGTATAATACTTCTAGATATAATGTTCTTCATGGAATTTAACATAGCAATAGAGGACAGTCTCAGCTACCGTCACAGCAGTTCTGGTGTGTGCCCTTTGGACATACAGTATGTTCATATTAATAACATTGAAACATGATTCCACTTTCTTTTCATTCTTTAATTCACGTCAGGTTCAGTGGAGTCCATGTTAATTTCCACAATATTGGATTTTATACCACATCTGTCAAACTGTCTAGTTGTTAGTACACCAGAGGTTTCTTTCTTTTTCATCATATTCCAAATTGTTGTATTGGCTATGCCCAGTGTTCAATGCCTCTGATTGATTTAGTCTCTTTTCTCAGTTTCAGAATTGTTTGCGTTTCACCAATTCACGTGACAACGAAGGTGAAATTTGGAAGATGGCATAGGCAACATGTCAGCTTCAGCATTAATACACCTCCATGGGAACATGTAAATGGCTATGCAAGGAATTTGTGTTTATTTAGAAGAATGAATCGCAAGGAACGAGGAAGTTGTGTCTGTTTTTAAAGGTGAAGGTGAAGGTGTAGTGTCTGTGGTTAAACAAATGAAACTTCAGTGCACTCGGTACAGCAAACATTATGGCATATGGATAAAGCATGTAATCTTGTTTTTTAACCAGTCACACTAAAACCTCGTCAGAAACATTTCATGGTGAAATTATTTTCACAGTAGAGCTTCTTCACGTGTCGAGTTAAATACATGACGGATGACGTCACAGCACAGCTGACATCTCGAGAATCTCAACACTATACAACCGAGATGACGCGTACGAATAAGTTTCTGCTTAATGCGTTACAACCATGAACTGTTAAACGAGTCAACTATTTTCGCAACACCGGATATGACATAACGATTTCTACTACCAATAACAAAATTCAGCGTTAACCAGAGTGAATCTCGCGAGATCTCACTGGCTAAACATTACCGCTGTTATAAAACGAATTGACTCAGCCTTACGCGGAAGTTGACAGTGGAAACTAAACTTAATTTCATAGTTTATACCCAAGAAAAAAGTAACTATTCTTTCCATACAATCTAAAATAGCTAAAACCACAGTATATATTTATTATGTTTATAAGACAGTAAACTACACGAGTTATATCTCCCAAAGACAGCTAAAAAACGGGATGGATCAATTTCAATTCTATTTATTTGCATAGCTCTTTTAACAATTAACATAGTCTCAAAGTAGCTTTACAGAAGCATAGAAATAAAGCAAAACAAATCAGTTTAAATTTTAATAACTATTTATTACTAACGAGCATGCCTATTGCGACGATGGCAAGGAAAATCTCCCAGAGATGCCCCTACTGTCTTCAAACCGGAAACAGACGTGGCATATTAGGTTCCTTCTGTTTATAACGAAAGCTGTTCAAACGCAAGAATCGACTCTGATATTGAATCGACTCTCAACTCAACACTAAGAGTGGATTTCCACTAATATTTCAAGCTTAATGTTGCCTGTGTCTGAATTAAGCGACTTTAAATGTCAGAACTTAAAATACAGTGAAAGATATTAGCTCAACCGACTTTCACAATAATTTATTGTCAACGCTTTGGATCTTATCCAAAAAAAATACTTTAGCAGTTGGGGTGTTTCTGTTAATTTGGTTAACAAAAATTACCTTCTTTTATTTCTCCACGTTAAAATACAGCAAGTGAGTCAATTAAATTTACACCTGTTCTGTGGCCAAATCGGTTTCGTTGTGTGGAATCAAATCCTTATTCTTTGGTGTCGACTCTTGATTCCCAGTGACTGGAATCGGTGATTCGACTCTGATTGGGATCGACTCCCTGCCCTAGCGTGAGTCAGTCAGCTAGCTACATGGCGAGTGCTGCTGTTTGATTTCTTCAGGGGTTAGGGCTACAAATGACTGTTAAAGTTAAAGTCTTCTCGCATCTTCTTTATGCTTTATGTCCCATGTCGCTCTAGCAGACCGGATAAAGTGGCTAATCGGAGCCATGCGTGGATTCCGCTTGTGTTTGGTGTGTTTTGGTACGCTGCTGTTTTATATCGGAGCTTCTGCACATCGCGGAGCCTCGCATTTAATCACAGATGAGATTCCCTTCAAAATCAACTGGCCCGGGGAACATTTCACTTTGGTAAACTGATTTTCATATAGTAGCAATGTTGCTGAAACACTGAATTGTTTTTCGAGCTAAATGGCTAACACTATGGACGTATTGGCTGCCTTACAATATTTCGTATTGTATATTACTGACACTCATTTACAGATAACATTATATTGCAGAAATTTTAAATAAACAGTTCTTACAGCCTGATATGCACTGTACATATCAATTATATTTATTGTTTTTATTATCTAGCTACTTCTCCGGTTGTTCCGTGTTTGACGTGTGTCCCGTTGTGGATCACGTGATCGCGTTTATTTCTTATCATTGACAAGCTTCTTAAAGTTTTTTTGCTTCTTCTTATTTTTTTTTATTTTAAACCTCTCCTTCGAAGCCTGACTCCGGAGCCTTTTATGAAGAAGATGACTTCCTTATTATGACAACGACAGAAAAGGAGAAATATAAGTGTTTATTGCCGTCATTTTCTAAGGGAGATGAGGTAAAGTTTTTACTTGCTTTAATTTGGTTCGTACACGCAAATAAAAATACGGCATTGTTTTGCTGGCTTTGCTGTTTTTAGTTATATTTTAACTTGACTCTACTCAATAATTTCAATTTCCTGTAATAAATGATTTTGTAAAGCAGTGCCAAGTTTTTTCTTCCTTCCATACACTAAAACCATAATATGATTAGTTTTTTGTGTATTTGAACATTTGACTCCTTACATTATTTCATTTCAAGTTTTAGACAGTAAACGAGTCACGGGTCATATTCTCACCATTTTCAAAAATATGGCAAATATGTTTTTCTTTTCTTCTATAATAAGAGTCTCACACACTCTCTGTCCTCTCTTCTTCGACCTCCTTTTTCACTTAATGTTGGTTTCATTTTCAGGATGAAGAGAGGGAGTATACAGGATCCGGTCCAGCTGTTCTACTCGCACCGTTATTCAAACAGAGCAGCTGCTCATACAGGGCAAGTTTCACATCTCACTGTTCTTTTCTGTTTATTTTTTTTTCATTATTATTTTTAATGATTTTAATTTACTTTATGTTGCAGATTGAGTCTTACTGGTCCTATGAGGTGTGTCATGGTAAACATGTGAGGCAGTATCATGAGGAAAAAGAGACTGGTCAGGTCTGTTAAACAGTTAAAGACTGAAAATTAAGCAGTTTGGAATAAACGTACCTAGTGTACAAAAATGCATTAACAGAATCTAGCAGCTACAATGCTAATTTGTCTGTCCTGGGCTGCAGAAAACGAACATACAGGAGTATTACCTGGGAACCATGACCAACAAACACACTGATTCTTCAGCAGGTCTTCTTCATTTTCATGATCTGTATTGCACGTAATGTTTTATTTTAGTTTTTCGAACATATGACGTTTTCATCTGCTGTATCTGCTCCTCAGAATCAGAAGCTAGTAAAGCTGAGGATGCTGCCAATGAAAGACTAGACCCCAACATGGAGGTATGTGATTTTCCAACCAGTTACATCAGATCGTAACACACGGTTGTCGTGAAATCAGTTGGTGCATTGTTTTTTTTCCCCCCTGAATAAATATCTAAAATTTAACAGGTGCCCACTAAGAATATAGAAGGCCAGCTGACCCCTTATTACCGGGTGGAGATGGGGAATGGGACCCCATGTGTGTTGAAACAGAATAAACCTCGTTCTACGTCTGTGCTGTACGTGTGTCACCCAGAGGCGAAACATGAGATCCTTTCCATTGCTGAGGTGACAACCTGCGAGTATGAGGTGGTGGTGCTCACACCACTGCTCTGTGCTCATCCTAAATATAGGTGGGTAAAGAGCAGGGAGTAAACACAGCTAGTAAACACAGAAGAGCTAAGCCTGGAACGTGCATGCGTGCGTGTGTGTGTTTGTTTATGTTTGTATATGTGTACACATGGGGACACACCCTGATCAGCCATAACATTAAATCCCCCTGCCTGACATTAGGAAGGTCCCTGTTGACACTTTGAACTCTTTATCACTTTCCTCACAACATTCCTGATCATTTTCTTGGTGAACAAGGCCACTGGCGTTATGACAGCATGTACTTGGTCTTCAACAGTGTTTAAGTAGGTGGTCTATGTCAGAGTAACATTCACACCAATCTCTGGTTCCCAAGGTTTCACCCACGAAAACGATAGTTCTTCTGCACATGTGCACATTGTAGACACTCTTGGCACTGGACGAGGAGTCAGCATGAGAATTCGGACTGGTCTCCAGCTAATCAGCTGCTTATGTAGCAAAGCTGTGACACACTGTGTGTTCTGAAACATTACAGTCATAGCCAGCCTTAACCTTTTAAGCAATTTGTGCTACAGTAAGTCTTATGTGGAATCAAACAAACACTGCCAGCCCTCACGCCACATTCTTTCCCATTTATCTCGCTTCCAACAGATCAACTTAGAGAACTGAATATTCACGTGCTGCGTTGTGTAGCCCTTTCCCTCATACAGTAGGTAGTCAACCAGAATGCAACCTACTGGCGCGTTGAGTGCCGCGGCGGTAGAATCGCGGCAGTTACAAAACATTTACATGTCGTACTAGTTTGCAAGATTTCCGCCAGAGGGCGCAAAGGGACAGTTTAGTATTTAACCAAAGTGAAACTTAATGTACATTGATACATTTTTATTACGTGACAGGAGGCAACAAATTAAAATCAAAACAAGAGTTATTATCTGTTATATTAGCACAGAAAAAAAGCAGTTACAAAAGAATGAAAAAAAAAAAGTTTCATAACCACAATTTAATACGTCTCGTATTCGAGGATATAAGTGTGTTACCATATAACCGAGTTACAATGAAAAGCGTCATCAGTTACAGGTGTAGCCATTATGAATTCATGGCCATTTAAGAATTCACAAATTTATTATTTCCTATGTAGTTGGTGTTACAGGAGTAAGACTAAGCAGAAGCCTAGGCTTATTTGATATATTAAAATCATCTCTTCTCACCTTTCTGTGAAGTGTAATTTAACAACCGGTTTTGACAGCACAGAAATTGAGGTGTTAAATCCCACCATAAAAACCAAAAATCCAAAACCACTCAATAACTTATTTTTGATATAGTTTATTACAGGGCTAATCAACTGGCGGTGCTCCAAACATCTTTACCTTGCCATCCTTAACAGAGCGACTTCAAGAACGGTGCGTGAGAAAGCATTAATGTTTTAGCCAATCTGGTTGTTTCCCCCGCTGTAAGACGTTTAAAAATTATAGCAAAAAAAACTTTTTAACTCTTTTAACTATTTTCCAGATGTATGACAAAAGAAGCAATATGCTGAAATATGTAGCTCTCTACCTTATAGAGAAAAAAATAATCAAAACAGGCAGTTCTGTGGCAAACTAACAGAAAAATATCGGTTTCTGTCTGCTTTACCGAAATGCAGCGAGTGTATTGCTGTAATGAAGTTGCTGTAATGAGTTCAATTTGAGAAAACACTTCAGAACCAAACACACAAACTTTGACAAATGAAACGATTGACCATAATAGCCTTGTGTATTTTATTGCTATAGTCATTCATTTTGTAAAAAATAAAACGTGCGTTAGAGTTTGGTTTTGACGTTTGTAACCGCACAAAAAAACGCAGAGAATCTCTCCTCTCCTCAACTCATGACAAACACAATCACAGCTGATCGTTCAGCACCCACAGAGGTGTGAAATGTTTGAGGGGTTAACAAAGAACATGAATGGGCAGTTTGCACAGTCCAGCTGTTTGTCAGCCTTGAGAGCGCCGGTCTTTGCATTTCCCATTCTCAAAACAACTGGCATGTCAGGACTATGGCAGAGGCAAAAGTGCAAGAAAACGCGTGTTAATAAACGTTCAGTTTCTTTGTTTAATATGTGTTTTTATTAAAATAATAATAAAACTCCTAAACATAATAATAATAATAAACTTAAACATTCGTTAAAAGGAACGGAAAGATCGCAGTTAGATGCTGAATGTCATTGAAAAATATAAAATTATACAAATTTTATTAATACAAATGGCATACTCTGATTCCATATGAGGGATAGATGCTGACAATCCAACGATATTATAAAACCTATTCGGTTAATTTGAAAGGAAATTAAGCTAAATCATGTGTTAGAGTTGGGTTTTGCCATTTTTACGCACAGCTCAGTGCATTACACCTGAGTAAACACACAGGACAGACGTGGAGATTTTACACAAGCACTCTTTACTGATCTCACTCGCTGTATTTCTCAATTTACACAAAAACACAAGGCGAACACAAACATTTAACCTATGTATGCACCCAGCAATAACTTAAAATAACTGTCCCTAAACTGTTTGGATACAATATTGAAAAATATTCAAAGTGAATACAGTATTAGTGGACATTCTTTTAACTTTGATACTGTAGACAGCGTTTGTCTTTTTACCCCTGAATCTCTTGTGAGGCGCGGTTAAGACCATGAGCTTGAAGCGTTAGCTCGCGCTGAGTGAAAAACTATGAATAGACTGCCACATAGCGGTAAAATATAGCAAATACACATCAACGAAATACAGCTGCGGCGGCAGCGCTGGCAGAAAGCACATTCTGGTTGAGTAACATCTGTAAGTACCATTTTAACAAGATCATCAATGTTATTCCCTTCAACTGTCAATGGTTTTAATGTTATGGCTGATCGTTGTGAATGTATATATGCAGTCAGGCCCATAAGTATTTGGACAGTGAAAGAATTGCCTCTAAACATCACCAGAGTGGACAATGATTTAATCCAGATGTGATTGAAGTGTATACCTTCCGCTTTAATTGAATGGCATTAATCATGTAGTAAATACAGCATTTTATCATCCTCCCACCATTTTCACAGGCTCAGAAGTAATTGGAAGCTTAAGATATTCAGTATTACATCCATACGTGAGACATCCAGTTACACAACTGACTAGATTATCAGTTTCATCACTCAGCATGGTCTTTGTTGTTTTATGACAAATTAAGAAGACAAAGCGTCTGGAAGGGTCTGGAGTCTGTTTGGTGAATATGCTTTTGGTAGCTGGATGAAACTCCTATCAATGCAAGTGAAGAGGTCATTAGGCTGAAATCACAAAACTTTGGGAGTGGCCAAATTCACAATTTGCTAAGTTCTTCAAGTCAAGTCAAGAAGCTTTTATTGTCATTTCAACCATATATAGCTTAGCAGTACACAGTGAAATGAGACAACG
>JAOTRN010000033.1:8119046-8131730 GCA_028566695.1 Bagroides melapterus
AGAATGGTCACTCTGTGCTCTCCTGAAGTCAACAACCATCTCTTTAGTCTTGTCGACGTTCAGAGACAGGTTGTTGGGTCTACACCAGGTTGTTAGCTGCTGCGCCTCCTCTCTGTATGCTGACTCATCGTTCTTGCTGATGAGACCCACCACGGTCGTATCAGGTCGTATCATCTTAAAAAGAAAGAAAGAAGTTCAGTAACACTAAAAACCCTGGAGAGACCATTGAAAACTAGATGATTGCAGACAAACTCACAACTTCATAAACTTCACAACATTTAGCCAAGTCAAGAACACTCTGGATGATTTAGGCATTTCATTGTCAAAGTCAACAATCAAAGGTAACTTCAGGTATATAAATATAGAGGATTTACCTCAAGTACAAATACACTGATGAACCTTAAGAACAGAAAGGCCAGATTGATATTAATTTAAATTTATTGATGTGGCTGCTATTCAAAGGAGAAGGATGTATTCATCATTAACTTCAGTATTTTGATCAAAGTTCTAAAGATAATCCTAATATTTCTTATATTAATTTGTCCAATTACTTTTGAACCTTTGAAATGTAGCGTCCATGTAAAGTGGCTGTAATTATAATAAAGAAATTTGAACATTTTTTGTCTGCCTCAGTTCTTGCACACAAATTTAGAAATTGTTTCGAAATTTCATAATTATTGGCACCCTGCAAGATGTGAAATATCTCATATAACAAAAAAACTAATCTGTCTGTTCTTTTCAGGTTCAAGTCTTCCCCAGTGAATGCTATATTTTGCCAGGCGCTGACAGGCTCACCGCTCCGACCCCACAGCCTCTCCCAACTGGACCAGCAGCAGGAAGAGCTACTTAGGCCACACTTCAGCCCTCCCACTGAGCGAGAAGTGAGAGCAACACACACACACACACACACACATCTACTACAGGGTGATAAATTGAGACTTCCCAGTTGTCTGTCGTAGTCCCAGCATTAAGGTCTATTTTCTGTGAATTGTTTACAGTTTGAGTTAAGACCCAATGCACACACTCTCACTCCCTTGGGTTTGATAAGACGTCCGAATTTTTAGGCAGATGGGCCTTTTCTCTTTTTAAGGAGGACACATCACCTGTGCGGGAAGAAGCCTTTACCTCTACCCACAAACCCATGGCAGTAGGTGGACACACCCAGGTGACTGTGGGAACCACCCACATATCTCGACTGACTGATGAGCAGCTCATAAAGGAATTTCTGAGCGGATCATATTGTCTACACGGGGTGAGGCCTTTCGGAAAGTTCATATAATTAAGATGTTTTTTATTTTTTTTACACCCGAAAAGAGAATTTTATTGGAATTGCTCCGTTCATGACCCTGTACTCTAATGTTCAGGGTGTGGGATGGTGGAAATATGAATTCTGCTACGGAAAACACGTTCATCAGTATCATGAGGTGAGAGGAAAGAGAATGCTTTGTAAATGTAATAAACATTCATTACATCTATATGTTAAACAAACAATTATTTTGAAAATCGTTCAATCTAACGATTATTACACTGATTAATAGTCGATTATTTCACAGAAAGATTATTCAGCATTTGCATCAAGTTAAAACTTTGAATTATACATATTCTAACTTATAAATAAAAATGGCAATCGCTTCAGCGTTTGAAATAGTTGTTTTAAAGAACTTTGAACTAAGTTTTCTGATTGTGTCAAACTCAAATCACACACAAATGTTCTCCAAGCATCGTTTAATTTTGTTCCCTTTCAGCAAAATAAATAAATAATAAGCAGAAACAAATAAATCAGCTGCATTACAGAAAAAATAGAATATTTACGTTCCACCTTGCATGTATCGCATAAGACAGCATTGTTGGTTTTAAGTTTGTGAAACTTTCCCACATCTTGGTAGTTCAGATTCGTTTACACTCCGTCATAACTCACGCTGTTTTCGACTGTAATGATATTCGGGAGAGCCGCGTTACTCTCTAGCGCCACACCGCCGTGGCGGTAAAATCCCGATATTGCAGACACTTACATTAGGCTGCTTGAGATAAAACGACTACTTGACAGCAAGAATAATCGTTTCAGCCCTACACTCTGAGCAAAATAGTAACCATGATTGCAGTGTATTATTATTATTATTATTATTATTATTATTATTATTATTATTATTATTATATTTACAAATTTTGGTGAACCAACTCAGAATGAAATGTATATTAGTTAACCCCATTAAAGCGGTTACATGTTTGATTTATTATTTCATTACGCAAAGCCCCTGAAATAAAGAGATTACTCGATTTTAAAGCCTGGTAGGTCTGTACATACTGTAAATATTACACATCACCAGTTCGTTATCTATGGTGGTATTGAGTGTATAATGACAGGAATGGGGGACAAGAGATTAAGCATGCTAATGAGTCCAGCCCAAGATAATATGTGGAGAAAAATGTTCATTTGCATCCTCAGATATAAGGATATGTTTTTGTGTTCACTTGTTTTTTCTTGTTGTTTCAGGACAAAGAACAAGGGAAGAATATTGTAGTGGTGGGAAGTTGGAATCATGCCGAACATTTAGAGTGGTCTAAGAAAAACGTGGCACGTGCTTACCAGCTTAAAGATGAGGGAACCCAGAAAGTGAAGTAAGACTTCTGTGCACTGCTCTTTCATGACTAAACATGACTGGTTAACGTGTTGGGTATGCAGAGTGAATATTTAGTTAGAAAACGTTTATTTTTTTGAAAGCAAGCAGAGGCACAGTGTTCTTTACATGTCAGACGACTTCATCAATCTACTGATGATGGACCACCCAAAAAAAATTCCCAGACAAAATAATACATCAGAATCCCAGAATTCTTATTCAGATAAATTTGTACTAAAAGTTCGTACTACATTTTGTACAAGAATTTTCTTTAAAAAAATTAGTTTTTATGGCAAAAAATAAAAATTATTCCTTAGTGCAAATTTGCACATATTGATGTTACACTTGAGTTGTGAGTCAAGGTTTAAATTTCTTATGTATTTGAATGACACACATAAATGACTGATTTAAAACAAATAATTCCAGTCTTTTGGCACTTCCAGATTTTCTTCATACTCTCATGTCATCATGTCTCATTTGCCCAGAGAATGTTTATAAAGAACTATATTGGGACCACACACATATAAAATCAATATAAAATGAGTTACAAACCTTTGATTTGTCTAAAAATTAAATCAGCCCCTTGCAATCAGGAATCATAATTCAACAGTATTTTTAATGGTATTAAAAAAACCTGTATGTATTTGATTTCTTTACTTTTAATATTCCAGGGTGGTATCTCATTTCTATGGCCACGGAGATGTGTGTGACCTCACTGGGAAGCCAAGACAAGTCATTGTAAAGCTCAAGTGAGTCATTTCATAAATAAATTAAAAAAAATAAAAAATAAAAAAAAATAGTGTGTGAGCCGATGAGAATTATAAGTCATTTTATTTTTATTTTTTTTCCCCCACTTTCAGGTGTAAGGAATCTGAATCTCCTCATGCTGTTGTTGTATATCTCTTGGAACCTCAGACCTGCCAATATATCCTTGGTGTAAGAAGTTAATATTCTGAAACACTAATACTCGAATAAAATTTCTCAGCTAAACAGAAAAAAGCAGAACGACATTTTAAACCTTGCTTTTAATTCTTTTTTTTTCCCTCCTCAGGTTGAGTCTCCAGTCATCTGTAAAGTCTTGGATACAGCTGATGAGAATGGCCTTCTCTCCCTCCCTAGATAGAAATAAGATGAAATACTAGTGAAATATTTCACAAGGGGACAAATATTATATTATATTTGGAGGAAAGCAGAGTGCCTGAACCCTGGATTTCCTCAGTGTCTGTTGAAGAATGGTTTCCTGAACTGCTGGAGAATATCTTTCTTTTTGGCACATTTTAAGTCTCCCTGATTGTGTTTTTTTTTTTAATGCAATAATTTCTGCCGAGGTTGTTTTAACTGTTTGTTTGTTTATTTATTTATTTCTGTTACCTACGTCCTTGCTGTGGTGAGCATTTCAAAGTAAAGAAAGGACGCAAGAATTGAAAACCTGGCGAGAATTTGTTCACTGATTATTGTGGAGATCTGTAATGTCACATAGCAGCTGAACAATAACGTACTACAAACGTTTACAGCAGAAAGAGGATGAGGCACGAACATGACAAGAACACAAACCGTCAGCTTTTATTTCGGACAACATCTGAACACACACAATGTTGACACTGCTTTCATTACTACATTTAAGTCGTACATTATAGTAAGCGTTTGTCTTTACTTAATTACGTCTTTGTAACGAATGCAAAATGAATGCAGTCTGTGAACTTGAAAAGCTTTAATTCAGGGATTTAAAATTGTGTGATTCATGATTCAGGATGGAGATGAATGAATAAATTAATTCATTACTCTGTAGAGGGTTTATTGTTCAGCAGTGATGTTAAATATACACGTACACAAACACGTTCACGCTGTCATATAATTTCATATAAAATTATTTCCACTGTTTTTTTTATGAAACCAACCTGTTTGGGTGGTTAAAAAAAAAAAAAAGACAACTTTAATGACAGGAACTGAAAGTCGCAGTCTTTATTTCCAACAGTTCCAGCTCGTAAAAAGGCGGGAAAAATTAAATTGAAATGCTGTTCAATTTTTCTTTTTATTATTATTACTTTTATTAGATCAGATGCAGACAAAATAAATGGAAAACTGGTGGCTGTGTAGAGGTATTTTGCTGGCACGGTTTGGTTACTCTTGCCCTCTTAAAGGGATTCAATGCATCAAGGTTAAAAAAAATCTGTTTGAATGAGTGATTTTTTTTCTTCCTCTCTTTCCCACTCATTCAGTCACCAGATCTTTAATCCATGAGTGTTTCTAATGACATCTTAGCACTCATCACCAACATTTAAATACTAACTGAGTATAAGAACGTGTTTATCCATTTGTTTCAAATGAACATTTATTTTTTTTTGACTGTTATGTTGTATTTTCTTCTAGGTTCTCTGGATGTTTTGGCTGGAAATAAACACTCCAGTCTAAACTTTACCAGACTAGCGCTCGAGTTCAACGTAAAGCTGAAACAAACATATGAAATATTCTAACTGTATTATTTTTTTGGTTGTTTGTTTGATTGTTTGGGTGCAACAAATCTACAGCACTGATGAACCATTTTCATGATCTCACCTTATCGACGAAACGACAGCGTGTCCATCTTGCCCATGCTTGGAAACTTTTTATTTCTTCAAAATATACACTTGCAAATCATTTAATACGACATTAAACGAATAGCATCACAAATACTTGATCTTGATCAAAAGACACTTTCACCACCTTATCAAAAACCATGCCAGTGTAAAAATTGAACATCCTTAAGTCAAGGAACATCATTAACACTTTGTGGACAGTCTGAATTAAAGCGGGAAAGCTCATCAAGTGTGCACTGCCTCTCAAAGTCCAGCAATGAACAAGCACAAATGAACAATGTACATTAGTAAAGTGTTCATACTGAGGGGGTGGGGATCTGCTGGGCTGAGGTACTGTCAAAGTCCTGCAGTGCCTCCTGGTGGATGTGGTAATGCATTGCCACGAAGCTCTTAGCAAATCCGGCAGTCTGGGAATTTACTGGATTCAGGCTGTTGGGAGAACTGTGTCCAGCTGAGGGACTGCTGTTGTAGATGCTATAGTAGGGCTCTATGCGGGTGTTGATGGGCGTGGAGCTACTAGGAGGACGGGATTTGCATTCCGTCGTGGCACGAGCGCTGGGCATGCTGTCCCTTGAGTGGCTAGGCCCGCACGCCTGGTCCACCAGCCTCCTCTGTGGCTTGGGTGAGAGCATGTAGGCTGAATTGGTTTCATGATGTGAAGACTTATTGCGGTTTATCTCCAGGTTTCCCTTGCCCATAGTATGCAGACGGGTCTTGTGCTTGCAGCAGAAGGCACTAAACGCCAGCCACTGGAGGAAGCAGAGCACACGGCGTCGCAGACCAGCACTGTTCCTGGAGTACACAAACGGATTTATGCCTGACTTGAGAAAGATCAGGGTAAATCCACAGAGCTCAAACTGGTAGTGAACAAAGCTGTTCTCTGGTGACAAAACATCCTGTGTCAAAGCCACACCCATGGGAAGGCAGCACAGAAGCACAGATATGACTATGACCACACATGTCACTACGGCCTTGGAATCCTTGGCTGTGGACAGGTTTGAAACCAACTGACAGCAGGTAGCATGGGTGGCAGTCCTGGGCACCAGGGCCTGACTGCTGCTTTTTGTAAATGGGTGTGTCTGTACATGCTGTAGCTTGTTGTAGGTCTGATTACGATATAGTGAGGGCACCTGGACAGCACATTGTATGCCCTCAAATCCAGCAGCAATGAAGGCTGGTGGAACGGCCGGGGGACGTGTAGCGCCCACCATGATAACCGAACACTTCCGCACCAGGGCATTTTTCCGCAATGCATTTGCAATCATAAGGTATGACATGGACACTACACACACACAAAACGCAAAATCTGCAAGATACACATACAACACCACTTTTGCCTGATTCCCTGTGAGACCGAAGTGAGGCAGACAGGGACCAGAACCCCTGGGATAGGCTCTTAAGGTGACAAAGGCTGCCAGGGTGAAGCTAGTAGTCCACAGTAGGGCTGTGAGAGACAACGTGCATGGGAAGGATGCAGCATGGTTTGGGTGTTGTCCCAGTACCATGCGTAACCGATGCAGGGCAATGACTGCCACTGTCTCCAAAGACATAATGATGAATCCTGAGCTAGTGAGATGAAAGGCAAAGCAGAAGCCCTTTGATACACCACCTCCACTGTCCCCAACATCCAGGAAAAGGATGAGCGCAAACATGGGTGCAGTAACACAGCAGATGAACAGGTCACAGAAGGACAGGTTCAGGATCATGAAGTCAAAATTGGTACGGAACTTGCGGAATGCTGGGTCAAAGAAGGAGAGAAACACCACTAAGTTGCCATACGAACCCAGGCAGAATATAACTATTAGGAGAAGAGAGCAAGAGGCCAGAGTAGCTGTGTGGATCAAGGCCCAGCCACTGACAGGAGTTTGTCCAAGAGTGCTGTTGAAGACCTGGCTCCTGGCAAAATCTGCCAGGTCTAAAGGCCACACAGTGCTGTTCATGGTACTTATGGAGTTGGTCGGTAGCACAGCCTTAAACTACATTAGCCATTGTGCAGCTCCCGGGTAGAGCAGCGTGTTTTTCTCCTGGAGTACTGATAGAACACAGAAAGAAAACCATGAGTCTTCCTCATTACGACCTCTGTGAAGATTAACATGAACAAACATGATTTCCATGAGCAATCTAACGGAAAATTCATTCCCTTTATGAAATAAGAATACTGTTATGCGCGCCTCGTCGATTAAATATTTGCATGCATAAGAGTGGTGTCTTTATTTATACTATAAGACAGCTGGTTGCTTAGTTTTAACGACTACTATATCACATCTGTCATTTTTATAGATATATGTTTCTGGACTAAATGATTAAATGCATCGATTCAATGCGTTGGATTTAACACTATAAGGTTTATTTTTTCTACTGTTATTTCACGCGAACAAAACCAACAATCAGCGTCAATATATCTGTTGGACAAATATACAGAAATATGCAGATTTCTTCCAGCCTGGACAAAAAGACACCACATCAATGCTAAATTCGCCTGTTTAACCCTACTGAAACATAACGCCATATTTATATGAATCGTCCCTGTAAACACTAGGCGATTTTTACCTTCAATAAAAAAAAATACCTTACCACATCTCACTGTAATGTCCCGGGTTTTTTTTTATAATCCATACATTTTAAAATACGCACATATATCTTGTAGCGATAACAGAAATCTGCTATTGAAATACACGCAGTGTAAGAATAAAAAGACTGTATTTAGCTGCGGCGCGCGCGCGCGCGGTAGCTGCAGCTCTCACCGATTGGACCAAACCTACAAGAGAAGAGACGGCATGCGCGTGCACGTGAATCGCCTCAAAGCAGGCGCATACAACACATGCAGTGATCAGACATAACTAAAAAAAAAACACCTGCCATTTATTGTGCAGGTTCCCCTTGTGCCATTATCACATACAAAGATCAAAAATGACAATAATACCACCTGCCTTTTACTGCGTAGATCCCCCTATACACAGCTCTCACCCTGGAAGGTGTGGTGTGTGAGTTGTATATGGCACAGAGACATTAGAAGCAAAGTCTTAAAAATCGGGCTTCCCTAGGTCAGACGCTGGATTAAAAAACACCTTGAATTTTCTGTCATGTTCCTGTCATGTTCTGTAATGTTTAGCATGCCACATTATCCTGCAGAAAGAGTCCACTTCCATTAATGAATACTTTTTTCATGAAGGGCTCCACAGTTAGTACCATGACAGACCAACAATACTATAATCAAGCACTGAAGGATTGCTGAAGGATTATCTGTGTTATGCTATACAGCTGTAACCCTAAAAATGTTTTAGTTGTTAATCTTCTCTCATGCTACAGTGGTTGTTGATTATTTTTTTTTTGTAGAACTGTCTTTTTTGTTATTTTAGTCTGGATCGCAAAATATGTTTCACACAAATGTCAATTTTATTGCCGAAAGCTTTTTTAATATACCAGAAGCCATAACTTTCAGTTTTTATTTCGGCTTGTTCAATGGGTCAACAAATGATCTAGCATTAAGAAAAACTACAGTTCTGTTTCCATATTTTAATAAGCAAATAGCTCTTTTGGTTGTATTGCAAAAAAAAAGAAAAAGTCTGACAAATAAAAGGCCTGTATTTTCCTAAATTGTTGTGTTTCCTTAAACTTGTTCACTCACAGGTTTCATGACAGCTCATTTACATTTAGAGAAGCCCACAAGGCTTAGCAAATAGCTAATAGCTAGTTAAACGTTACTAAGAGTAGCACTGAGGTAAATTAGCATCAGAAGCTGTAATGTGTGACCTGGAACATAAAGCACACAGCCACTCTATCAGCAACAAACCTGAGAGACAGCATCCTAATATTCCTTGTAATCAACACCCTCCAGCTCTACATGTTAACCTGTTAAACTGATAACCTTATTAAGAAAAACAATTTTTCAAAAACTACAATAATTTAACCTACATCATGTATTTATTTTATCATTATAAATATGATTAGATAAAAGAAGGCTTTTCTTTTTCAACTCTTGCACATGATGTAACGGAGCAAGAACCTGTGCGACCTGTGTAGATAAAAATGGACAAATCTTTCTGATATTTTAAAAGAAAATACCAAGACGAAGAAAGGTCGTGTAAGGTCGAGGAAAAGGACAGTCGATTGTCCAGGGTTACCCCAAGGTCACTTGTAGCGGTCGAAGGGGAGTTTAACGAGTTGTTTATGTTTACTATAATGCTATAATTTCCTTCGTAGTGAGTTTGCAGACTTGCACTATTCCTTGTCTGTGTCATACTGAACTATTATTCATGTATTCATGGATGGAAACTCAAAAAAAAAAAAAAAATCTTTTTTATGATGCGCTGGATAAGGGTGCTGTAACTGTAAGTGTAAATGTTGTTTATTATTTATTAATGTTTTAATAAATAATATTTATTATTTATTTAATTAATATTTATTAATTATTTATTAATTTAATTAATTGATTTACACAAAAATTGTACTATAAAATTGTGCTGTATTTAAAACGCGACTTAAAGGACCATAGTCATGGCATGGTTTTTCTTGTATCTTCAATTTTTTCCCCAAAAAAATAAATCTTAGCTTTAAGTTTCAGCACAGGAAAGGAAAAAAGCAAGCCTGAATTACGAGCTTTAAAAGTATACACGTTTAGAGCTCTCCGGTAACAGAAAACCTTTCTCAGATGTCTAGATATTGCAGTCTGTGACGAAGTTCGGGATGTTTTTTTCTGACAGAGCGAGCTGTTAATCAGATTACTTGTCTCTAGGGATGACTAGATCCAGATGTTGCATTCCTTTAAAAAGATGGTTTGTTCTGAAATGTCTTCGAACAACTTCAAAGCACAGGTTGTGTTAGACATTATGGTTCAGTGTCTTCAGAAGAGATGTTCTCTTCTGAAATTCCTGTCAAGAACATAACAATACAGGCTGCCGTGTTATGACCTTTAAACAAAGGGTCTTGTCCGAAATCTGAATCAGATCTTCGGACCAAAATCACACCAGAATGTATGCATTTTGTTTTAAGTACTCGTTTTTGTTTCTAATAGCATCTGAGACACTACAAGGTGTGTGGGTTAGATCCAACTCTAGCCATATGTTTTGTGTTTTCAAGCATGTTTTCCAGGTGTTATGTAGAGTATCTGAGAGTTTTCCTGGCTTCCCAGTTTACGATTTCCATAATAAAGTGTTTGTTGGTTTTAAGACTGTATTTGGGTCTGGTCTTTGTACTGTGGGTGTGTGAGCTCTCCTGCAGGAGACCTGGGTTTGAGCTCCACTTCAGGAATTGTCACATTTTTATTTCCTAACAGAAAGACTGAGCCACTACAGCCTAGCCCTCTAGAACCTCTCATGAAAGTCCCTGAGGACATCCTCACCATTGGTGGGTCCTTCAGTACGTTTCAAATATCCAACAAGCCACAATGTGCTGATTACATAAGTTACATAAGTGTATTAACCTACTTAAAATGAAAAATTCCAGAAATTCAGATAACAAATAAAATGGTAAATGAACCCACTCAGAACAAAATGAATGTATTAACCGCCTAGAACTGGAAAACCCAAGAATTCAGAGAGCAAATAAACAATGTAGAAATACAGCATTAACTAAAAAGCAAATTGTACTCTAAAAATGAAAAACGCCGGGTCTGTTTGTAAGGAACAAGTGCCTCCTTATCCACTTTCTACAAGATGCATTAAATTTTAGAACGCTACCAGAGTTAGTGTCTCTTATCTAAAGTGACTCACATTTCTTTCCTTTACACAACTGATCAGTAGAGGGATAAGGGCCTTGCTTAAGGGCCCAACAGTGGCAGATTGATTCCTGGGGTTCCAACCTTCTGATCAGTAGGCCAATGCCATAACGTCTCACTTTCTTTTCACACACTTCCACAGTAGCATGTGAACCAGTCTCCCTCTTACCATGACATGAGCGACAGCAACTGTTGGATATGAGATGCAACAAAGTTTAGAAAAGTGTAACTTTATGCAAAAATTGGAGTGATATCGTGCATCGACTACCAACGGGAGTGAAGACAGTAGAGCACACATGAGCTGAGGCACAGTTTGCTTCTTCTATATTCCATATTTATATATAGTGGCTGTAGCTGAATGACTTTGTTTTGTACAGGATCTGGCATTTTCATTTCTGCAGGAAAGTTTTATCTTTCTGCCTTCAGTTTGGTCTTCAGTAAGTGAAAAGTGTGCTCAATTTGCTTGAGGTCAGGCGACTGGCTCTGCCATTTAAGAATTTTTTTTGTTGATCCAAACAGCCAACAGTCTCTATCGTGTTTTACAGATGATGTAATATACTTTGGATCATGAGTCCTTCCTTTCCTTTGCCATATTCTTCGGATCCAAATCATTCTAGTACAAGTGCATTTTGGTGTCCAAAGAATCTTGTTCCAAAAAAGGACAGACTTAAGATGCTTTCTAGCTAAATCTAATCTGTCTGGGCTTTTTTTTCTTTTTTTTTTTTATACACTTTTTGAGTGTTACCAGTGGTTTGTATGAGGTAAACTCTATATCCCTCTGTATTTACATTTATGAAGACATCTGTTGATTGTAGATTGTGGCAATGACACACCAAGAGTGCTCTCGACTAGAAGTGGTAGATCTTTTTCTTCGCTAAAGGTAAAAATTCTGTTTTCATCCACTTTCGATGTCTTCTCTGGTCTTCCGGGCCGTTTGGTGTTGCTCAGAGAACAGAAAAACACAGTGAGGACATCTAGTGGACAAAACAATGAATAACTAGGATGGATCCAAAATTTTGGTTGAACAACGTAAAAGTTTTTTCTCTGTGGTATATAATATTAACAAGATCACATTGCAACCCCTCATATACATTACAGCACAGTGAAATTCTTTCTTTGCATATTCCAACTTTGGAGGTTGGGGTCAGAGCACAGGGGCCAGAACCCCTGGAGCAGTGAGGGTTAAGGGCCTTGCTCAAGGGCCCAACAGCGGCAGTTTGGTAGAGCTGGGGCTTGAATTCTGATCTTACTAGAAAAACAAATTCAGTATTTATTCTATAATCCTCCTTATTTTGAAACAATCACACTGTGGTAGATGGAGGGGAGGTGGTGGTGATATGATGTGTGATGATTATGTAAGGTCAGTACAACTTCTCAAGCAGGCAAGATAAAGAATGTTCCAGGTTCTTTGTTTGAAACATTATGTGATTTCAACACAGGATTTTCTTTTTCCCTAAAAAAAGGAGCTGTAAAAATGACAAATAGTTGTGTTTGGAAAGGTTAGAGTACTGAGATACAGTCCTGCATTCCCTAAAAACTAATCTCCTGATAGGAACCTTAACCCTAGGTGGTGTCAGATGAATTTCTGTGGCTGTGCTGGAGAACAGTTATTAAACAAAGAATAGACAGAGAGAGAAAGGGAGAAAGATTTTTATGCAGCATTGCAGCCCCTTCTGAGCCCAGGGACCCAAGTCCAAAGCTCCACCTCTAAAGCACTTTCTCTCCCTTGCACTCTCTCTCTCTCTCTCTCTCTCTCTCTCTCTCTCTCTCTCTC
>JAOTRN010000033.1:8145528-8159026 GCA_028566695.1 Bagroides melapterus
AACACACACTAAATTAAAAACCCACCCCAGTCTAAAACAACACCAAACACTGACCCACCAAAAAAACAACCAAAACACCCCATACCCCCATGGTTTTTTTTTTTTTTTTTTTTTTTTTTTTTTAAGATTAAACTATGTGAGTTCTGATGGTTCTCTGACTAATTCTCTCTACCAGGTCTCTGACATTTTGGTGTTTAACCTTGTCTAGGGAGAGGTGCAGTTATACCATGTTCTTTCTTTTATGTAAATAATTTTTTAAATAGTGCTCTGTAGAAAGTTTTAAAGGGATCTTTTTAAAATCAAACCCTGATTGATGTTCATACAGAACGTTGTCCTGGACTTGTTTTGATGTTTTGATAGCTTCTTGTCCTTCTTAAAGGAACAGGTGTATTTAAATCTTGAACCCTATAATTGCACATAATTGGACTCCGGGTAATTATGTGAGTTCTAATGGCAAATTATCAGACAAAATCTAATTTACAGTTTCATATTTGACATGAATTACCATTAGAATGAATGACTATTAATTAAAATCTAAAATTTTAATAGCATAGGATTTTATTTAAGGTTTTACATGATCTGATAAACCTTGTGTTAGAGCAGAGACAAAAAATTCTCTCCAGGTGTGTTGTTTCAAAATCTTTTATTTGACAATAAAATACATCCTATACAATACATCCTACAAACATGCAAATTTTCAATTCTTTATTTAAAATATCTGTGATGTATTAAGAATTAAGAATGTTGCTAAACTGTAGGCTGGACCTTTGTTTTCTTTTTCTCTGATTAATTATTACTCTTGTGCTGCTTTGACCTCACAGTAAGACATTGCTATTGCAGTTACAACAGCGGTCAAGGGGAGAGAGAAATAAAATCAACAGTCTCACATGAATCATACACTAAATGCTTTTCTCACTGACCATTTTCCAACACCTAATGACATATTAATGAAAAACTCAAACACTAGACTCCAAGTCCAAGAATGCAATGTAGTTATATGATGACATTGTGCTGAATTACAACAGAGACAAAAGGACAGACTATAGAAATACAGTGCCGCTGCTCTTCTCTTTAGAGAACTATCCCACTGGCACCAGGTAGCCAAATGACAATGTAGAAAACTGCAACAACAAACACCTTTTTTTCCAATGATAATGTTGAGTAGATGCAGTATACAGCAGTGTCAAATTTCATGTAGTAAAATATATTAAAGTTTGTTAAATAAGATTGTTACAGTCTTTGAGTTTCACTATGCATTTTTTTTGTTCTTACAGGATGATCCCTGTTTCCTGATGCACTTTGAAACGGTGCGTCCTGTGAAAGCAGTGAACTGTGCTGCAAAGTACTGCCTGGCTCGCTGTCTGGTCGCACTTAGTGACTCACACCAGCACAGCGAGCTACATCTACGGAACTTTGACTGGACGTACATTAAGCCAACGTCTATATATTCCAATAGAGGTGACTGTATGGTCCTAATGAGGATCTGCTTCTATGCCTTTAACCTGGTGTGTCTCTCCTTGTGTCCTGTGCCTTAGGAATGGTGTGAGACATTGGACAGAATTTCTGAGCTGTGTTATCTTTTGCACATCTCCCAATCAAATACAGTTCTCACATTATAAAGACTGGGTTACCACCAAAAAAGGATTACGATTTATTTATTTTCTTTACAATTACTTGAATGTGTATTAAATAAAATATAATACATAATAAATATGTCTTTGAAAACTTTCTCTATTTTTTGTATTAGCCTTTATTTACTGCCAACGGCCCTTATGTTAACTGGCTCCTTCTATCCACTGGTGTCTTCAGAAAGCCTTTGTTCTGAAAATGTCATTTAGAAAATAAATCAAAAACATACAGTATTTCTAAATTTATTTTTGCAATTTGTATTTATATGTTCTTCAATTAGATGTGTCAGAGAATATTAGGGGGAAAAAACATATTTGGGCCAAATCCAGTTTCATTTTGGCTGTTTGCCAAAGTGTTGAAATTAGCCACAGTGACGTCCAGTGGGTTTTCCCAGACCACTGAATCATACAGTTTGTAATTACACAGATTGAAAGACTTGAGGCTGAAGGTAGCTGCTTAGTGTGGTGCTAAAAAAAAAGAAAGAAATTAGGTTGTGATAATGCAACATAACCATAACCACATGTCTTTGTGCCCTGAAAGAAAAAAATTCTGTACTATATTTTTTAAAAATATGAAAATAGAAAGAAAAAAGTGCTTTTGGGGCTTTTTTATTAGGCTATTTTCATGTGTATAGACAAAGGTTAGTTTCCTGAAACAAGGAAAGTTTTATATTTTGATTACAAATTCAGCAATGCTTAAAAACTTTAAATCTGGATTCCCAAATGCAAACAGTTCAATATAGCTCATAAGTCAGAGGTAGACTTAGAAAGCGTTTGTCATTCATAATACTTCCAATGTATCATTGTTGAGAAATTCATACATTAAAAAAGCAAACATTAAACATGTTCCCAGACTGCTGAAGTACATGAAAGGATGTCGCTTAAATCCTTCATGGCTCCAGATCCAACTCAACCCTTGACCAGAATAAGTGCTTCCTGAAGATGGATGAATGAATGAATGAATGAATGAATGAATGGATTGAATGGATTAATGGATGAAGGAATGCAGTTGATGAAATAATAAAATCTAAAATATATTGAAACTTTAAGCTTTCATTATCTCTGTTTTGTTTTGATCTATGTGTTTACTGCGTAAGCTATATGTAGTTGAAATGACAATAAAAGTTCTTGGATTGAGTGAGTAAAATAGTGAGTGGTTTTGCCGGGAGCATTGCCTCATGAAATACGGTAGGTGGCAGTATGCATCTTCACGCGCAGCTCGCCGAAACACCACTGAAGAAGAAAAACAACCGCTGAAACTTGTTTGGCGCCGATTTTTAAGTTTTTGAGTGAACTCACGCGCGGAGACAAGTTGTATTAAAGCGTGTAAAGGAGTCGTTTTTTTCCTCCTGTCGGATTTACCGGTTTGTTGTTCCTTTGCTTTGGAACATACTGCGGCTTCGTCGTTTCGAAATGTATATAAAGTCTATCATTTTAGAAGGTTTTAAGTCCTACGCGGAGAGGACGGAAATTAACGGCTTTGACCCAATGTTTAATGCCATCACCGGCCTCAACGGCAGCGGAAAGTCCAACATCCTAGACTCTATCTGCTTCCTCCTCGGCATTACTAACTTATCACAAGTAAGTAAAACATGTCACTGGCTCAAATGCTAATCTGTGTTCGTTTGTTTTGCTACCTGGAAGTGCTTTCCTAAAGCTGTCAGGAGTCAGTTATCTTAGCTAGTGAAAGGATCACTGCAAAATAAGTTAAGAACACGTTTCAAATTATACATAATATAAAAATTCATTTGTACACCTAAATGGTTAGGTTAAGAAATAAAAAGCATTACACAGAGACTGATTTCTGTTCAAATATGAACTTCAAAAATTGTTGTATTTATTGATGCATTTATTGTCAGAGACTTCCAAATGTGCAAATGTAATGTAAATGATGTTCTGTGTTTTCGGGTTGTTTCAGGTCAGAGCATCAAATCTCCAAGATTTAGTCTACAAAAATGGACTCGCTGGAATCACTAAAGCCACAGTGACTATCACTTTTGACAACTCGAACAAGAAACAAAGCCCACTGGGGTTTGAGACCCATGATGAGATCACCATCACTAGACAGGTAGGTGTCACTTGTGTGGTTGGACTTGTTTAAAGGAGCATTATGTAACCTTGGGAGTTCCAGAAGTTCAACAAGTCAGTTGTTTTTGGCTTTTCATATGTTTACATCAGTACTTTTTACAACTGACTCACTGTTCCTTCTAACAGACAGTTTGCATAGTGCTGCTACTGCTTTTTTACTGGTCATTTAAATGAACTGATTTCCCGTGCTTTCTGTCCAGGTCGTTATAGGTGGGCGGAATAAGTATCTCATCAATGGTGTGAACGCAAACAACATGCGTGTCCAGGATCTCTTCTGCTCTGTTGGGCTGAATGTCAACAATCCACATTTTCTTATAATGCAGGTATTATTTACACCCATTATTTTATGAAAGCTAATGCTGTAGACTGTTTTTCTGCAGTAAACTGATATCTGACTATTTTTAGGGGAGAATCACCAAAGTCTTGAATATGAAACCCCCTGAGGTGAGACGATGCATCGAGTGCCCTTTTAACTACAAAGATATGTTATATGTGTATATATGTTTGATATATTTATTTTTATTTTTTTAACTGTTTTCTCAAACCTAACAACTTGGTGTAGATTCTGGCCATGATTGAAGAAGCTGCTGGTACCAGGATGTACGAGTGCAAGAAGATCAGTGCTCAGAAAACAATCGAGAAGAAAGATGCAAAACTGAAAGAGATTCAAACGGTCTGGTTGTGCTTCTGCCTGTGTGTGTGAGTGGGGCTGTGTATTTTCAGTATGTGTGTGGGGGGGTTTCACTTCATTGCTTGTTTTCTCACCACTTGTAGATACTGGATGAGGAGATTACCCCTGCTATGGAGAAACTAAAAGAGGTTGCTAAACTTCATTATTAGGATCAGTAATAAGCTGCATTATTTTAATCAGTGACTTAATGCTTTCCGTACAACACTCTTCAACCACTTCAGGAGCGTGCGTCCTACCTGGAGTACCAGAAACTGATGCGTGAGATTGAGCACCTGAGCCGGCTCTATGTGGCGTGGCAGTTTGTGTGCGCGGAAGAGACCAAGCTGAAGTCAGCAGAAGACCTGCAGCTGATGCAGAGCTCCATCACTGAGCTCCAGAACAGCATGCAGAAGAACGCAGAGCGCATCCATGAGCTCAGCGAAGAAATTAAACTGCTGGAGAAGAGTAGGGACAAGGTTGTGCACCTGAAGACTCCTCCTTTAAACATTAAACATTACTCTAGCAAAAATGTAACATTGTGAATGCTTAGGTTTTTCTTGGTGACAATGGATTACTAGGCACTTTAGCTCTGACTATAGAATTGATAGTGCATTAGATTAACAACCAAAAACTTCTAGACAAAGTTTGAAAACAATGTAATGATGAATCTCTATCTCTTTATACCTGTGTGTGTTTAGGAGGTGGCAGGTGTTCTGAAGGTTCTGGAGGAGACTCTGGCTGAAGCACAGCGAGTAGACACAAAAGCTCAGAGTGCTCTTGATCTGAAGAAGCAAAACCTTAAAGATGAGACTAAAAAGAGGAAAGAACTTGTCAAAAACATGGAAGAGGTAAAAGATGTGTATAGTTACATTTACATATTTATATAAATATGCATTGTCATATTTTCGACATTTTCTAAATTAGCTAGATAGCATAGTACAAAGATTCTGCTGTACATGTTTTAAAGCCCATTGTTGTTTTCTTTCATAAGGACAAGAAAGTGTTGTCAGCAAAAGAAGGTGAGGTGACCAAGGTGATGGAGCAACTGAGATCAGTGCAGGAGAAGGGAAAAAAGGACGCAGAGGAACTGGAGGCAGCCCAACAGCACTTCAAAGCAGTGTCTGCCGGCCTCTTAGCCAATGAGGATGGTGAGGCAGCCACACTGGCAGGTCAGATGATGACCTGCAAGAACGATATGAGCAAAGCGGAGACAGAGGCTAAGCAGGTAACGCTTTCAACTAAACACATTAGTCAAGATCATAGAATTTTGAATATTTACTTTGTTTTTAAAGTTGTTCACATTTGTTAGTAACAATATTTTTGTTCCATACTCAGGCTCAAATGAAGCTAAAGCATGCTCAACAAGAGCTGAAAAGCAAGCAGGTTCAGGTGAAGAAGATGGACAGCGGATATAAAAAAGACAAGGATGCCTTAGAGGCTGTGCAGAAATGTAGAGACAAGTTGCAGGCTGAACTTGAGAAACTCAATTATGAAGGTTTTCATTCTAACATGCTCTTGTGTTACAACATTGATTGCAATCCTGCTTCAGTAAACCAACTAACAGCTGGTACTGCTAGAATACTGCAGCTTGTTTGTTTGTGTCCCAGATGGCCGAGAGGAGCGTTTGATGGAACAGAAAAGGCAACTGTTTCCTGAAGTCAGCCACTTGCGTGAAACCTATGAGTCCTTCATGGGACAGTTCCCTAACCTGCGATTTGAATATGCGTAAGTATTTGTGGATGGAATGATTACCCATATGATTAATGTAATCTTATCTAGGAGTGGGACAGCATTATATTCAAAATATCTTGTTTACATGATGTTTAAAAACATTGCATTAAATAAAACAAGATTTTATTGTAAATAAAATTGTTCCTTTGATTATTAGATGGTCTTTTATGCTAATTTTGTTATTTATATATTTAAAATGTTATTTCATGTATTTGTTCCTTTTATTGTATTATCTGCAAAAACATAAAAAGAAAAAGTAATTATAAAAATGATGCCCAGAGGTACGCGTCCATCTCATAATCTGGTAATGCGGGATGATGTTGAAATTCCTTCGAGATTGATAGTGTCTATCTGTGTCTGTCTATCTGTATATCTGAGTTGCTTCCTTTTTTAGTATAGTGGATGTTGTGATTTTGCAGAGATCCTGAGAAGAACTGGGACCGCAGTAAAGTCAAGGGTCTGGTGGCAAACCTCTTCACAGTGACGAATGTGTGTAACGCTACAGCTCTGGAAGTGGTGACTGGTGGTCGGCTCTATAACATCGTAGTGGACACTGAGGTAAGATTGAATTGGACTGATCCTAACTGGATTTGAACCCTTTTATACACGCTGTCCACTCTTATAGGGTATAGGTTTAAGGGTGCTTAAATCACCTTATCACTTTTACTGTAACTTAAATCATTATCCTGATTTCTGTCAGTGTTTAGACTCTACCTCTGGCAAAACTTTAAACATTCAACACAAAATTCTAAATTACATTTTTAAAAAAAAAATCAGTTTTTATTCAGTAAGAAATTAAATAAATACATGAAAATGTATTTGTGTGTGTGTGTGTTTGTGTGTGTGTGTGTGTGTCCTTTGGATTACAGCGAACATCTTGGGTTTCGCTTGTTCATTTTCATGTATTTATTTTAGTTTTTACTTTTAAAATCAACATCAGGAATATTCTTATTTATATTTATTGATATCTTTAACAAATTTAGAAAAGAAAATTGTTTGTATGTATATAGGTTTATATATATATTCTACAGATATATATTTTACAGATATTCCATTAATTTTTGTTAATTATCTTTAAAAGGTACCTCTCGCATTTCTATGGATATGTCATACGGCTATGTTTATAGGTAATTTATGCATGAAAGGGTTAATATAAGTAGCTGTGTGGTTGCTCCTTTCATGCTACATACCATAAAAGTGTTTCAAATTATTTTAGGTCACTGGAAAGAAACTTCTGGAAAGGGGTGAGTTGAAACGCAGATACACAATCATCCCCTTGAACAAGATCTCTGCAAGAACGCTTGACGATGGAGTAGTCCGCACTGCCAAAAACATTGTAAGACACTTAAAGAAAAAAAACATATTTGCTTAAATATTGAATTGTGTTCTTTTGACAGCAAAATATATTTTGTCTAATTTATCAGGTGGGAAAGGATAATGTTCACACAGCTCTGTCATTGGTGGGTTACGAATCTGAGTTGCGCAAGGCCATGGAGTACGTTTTTGGAACTACGCTGGTGTGTGATACTCTGGACAATGCCAAGAAAGTTGCTTTTGATAAAGGCGTCAGCACCAAAACCGTCACACTTGGTGGAGACGTGTTCGATCCACAGGGAACGTTGACAGGAGGTGAGTACTGGACAGAGTCGAGTACTGAAAGAGAGTGAATTTATTACACAGGAATGCAGTAAATGAGTGTGCTGTGTACAGGTGCTCGGGCGCAGACGGCCTCTGTGCTTTCTAAACTGGCAGAGGTGAAAGATGTACAAGACAAGTTAAGGGCCAAAGAGGCAGAACTCACTACTGTAGAAAAGGAACAAGGCAGCCTTAAGGGAACTGCTGAAAAGTAAGCATTAAACATTTACTCAACTTCAAAACATTTACAGCATTTCTCTTTGAGTAAATTGGAGTAACTGAGCCCTTCTGAAATTCCCTGGCCTAGCTAATGACTTTATGATTTGACCAGCCCTGAGGTACTATTATTACTTCAGCAGTGAGGGAAAGTGACTTTTGTTAGAGAGAATGAATGGTTTTAATATTCTCTGGTAGGTATCGTCAGCTGAAGCAGCAGCTGGACCTGAAAACTGAAGAAGCCCAGATCCTAGAAACCAAACTTCAACAAAGCTCTTTCAATAAACAGCAGGTAGAGCTTGAGAACCTCCACAGGACCATTGGTATGCACACTCACATTCTTACACAGAAAATCTGGCAAATTTGTCAGATTGGTCATCACTTTATTAGTACATGAATAATACATTGTATTCTACTATACAGTAGATGTGATGAGACTTGTCATGTTGTGCCAAATGATTTCAGTTTGCTATCGATTTATTTATTTATTTCATTATGAGTGAAGTTTCTTGAGTGTCTATTTTGTTTCCTGCATTAGAGGAAAGCGAGGAGACGCTTAAGAAGACAAAGGAGGTGCAGAAGAAGGCGGAGGAAAAGTACAAAGTCTTGGAGAACAAGATGAAGAATGCAGAGGAAGAGAGAGAGAAAGAACTGAAAGCAGCACAACAGAAACTCAACCAGGCAAAAAGCAAAGCAGATGCCTTCAATAAGAGACTCAAGGAGAGACAACAGGTACCAAAGTCCTTCCCTCATAGTGCCAGTATTGTTAGTTTTTTTTTTTTTAATGCTTCACTGTATATTTTGAACATTAAAACCATTCAAATACCATTTTTAGAACATACATCTTTTTATTTGGTTTTGGACTGACAGGCAGGCTTGAGTTCACTAGCATTTTATTCCTTCGCTTTTTCAAATACCATAGAAGGAAAAACCCTGTAATTTGCTAAATCCCTGACTCTGAATCACCTGTTATTATTATTACTACAGAGATTTCACTCATCTCACCCATATATTCCTCTCCAATGTTTGTTTCTCTCTGTTTTTGTGTGTTTAATTGTCTTTTGGTGTGTGTGTGTGTGTAGGAGGCTGATGCTGTGGCTTTGGAGCTTGAGGAGCTGAAGCGGGAGCAGGCTGGTTATGAGCAGCAGATTCAGGGTGTGGATGAAGCAATGAAAGCCTTACAGGAACAGATCAGTGCAATGACGACAGAGGTCGCAACCAATAAGGTACGAGTATGCAGCTCATTTGTGTAGGATTTACTCAATTCTGTTCCTGTAGAGAGAACTTGAAAATGTAAGAGTAGGGGATTTCTTTAGCATGTTGTATAAGCAGTGACAGTAAAAAACCTGGCTCTTGTATTTTTATTTAAATAATGTTTTGGCCTATATATAAGGCATAACTACAACAAATGTACTACAGTGTGAATGAAAATGAAAATAATGACGGGGGACTTTATTATTAAATGTGATACATTGCATACTGAATGAAGAAAAACGTGTGCATAGGACTGTGTGCGGCAAGCACAAGAGCAGCTGACCCAACAGAAAGAGGTGATTCTGGCTCAAGAGCGTGAGATCAAGGGGAAGAGTGAAGAAGCCAACCGCTTAAGAGAACACAACAATGACGCTCAGCTTAAAATCAAAGAGCTGGAGCACAACATCAGCAAGCACAAGAAGGACAGTACAGATGCTGCTGCTAGGGTGAGTATGGTCCAGGACAGGGCATGGTGTGTCTCATCACTACCTAACGCTCTTTCTTCTTGTCTCCCTTCCACACAATCAGCTCTTACCCTTTCTCTCCCTTTTTCACACACTCAGCTGTCTCTACTCTCTCTCCTGATTCATTGCCTGAATACATTAAAGCAGATTATTTCAAGTGATGCAGCAGGACGTTATTCACCCATCAAAGTGGGTTTATGGAGCTGGCAGCTATTTTGTGTGTGCTAATATTAGGAGCTGCTCAGGCCAATACTCGTACCAGTAATTTGAGTTGACCTCTGCAGTCTGTCAGCTTCTTTACAACTGGCCATTGCTAGCAATATAACAGACTGCAATATCAGTGTTGTTAAAACATTTTCTCTTCCTCTTGTTAGCTGTTTTTTTTTGCTGACTATTTACTCTTTCTGACCCCAAATAAGAAGCAAGGCACCTTTGAAGAGAAGAATAAATAATATTCTTAATTGTATTTATTTAATTAGAAATTATTTCATGCTGCCTTAGTAAATATGTATAAATGATGTGTTTATTGGGCATTCCATAGGTGACTCGCATGCTGGCTGAGAACAACTGGATCTCTTCTGAGCGGCATCTGTTTGGCCAGCCCAACTCTGCATACGACTTCAAGGAGAACAACCCTAAAGAAGCTGGCCAGAGACTAAAGAGACTCGAGGAGACCAAAGACAAGCTGGAGAGAAACATCAACCACAGAGCCATGAACATGCTCAGTGAGGCTGAGGAACGAGTACGAATTTTATATTTAACGTGTAATTACTGTTTGGATCTGAATAGATTTTTCTCATTAATCGTGGGTGTTGATGTGTAAATGTTTTTTTGATTAGTATAATGATCTGAAAAAGAAGAAGAGGATCGTTGAGAACGATAAAGCAAAGATCCTGGAGACAATTAAAGAATTGGACCAGAAAAAGAATGAGGCACTCAATGTGGCATGGCAAAAGGTCAGCATTTAATGAATTTACTATGTAGCCAATGCTGCAATAAACGTTAACCTGTAAATCTCTAAATGAAGAAATCTGCAATACTTGTTTTTTCTTTGTTTAGGTAAATAAAGATTTTGGATCCATATTCTCCACCCTGTTGCCTGGGGCAGATGCTCGTTTGGCTCCACCCGAGGGCTGCGGTGTCCTTGATGGCTTGGAGTTTAAGGTTGCTCTGGGAAAAACATGGAAGGAAAACTTGACAGAACTGAGTGGAGGCCAAAGGTCAGACAATCCAGACTGTTTGGTCCCAAACACTACATTGAGAACCAGTGGCATTAATTCTGTCTGATTGTCATGCTCACCTCATGTGTTGGTATGTGCATTTCAGGTCACTGGTGGCACTTTCTTTGATTTTGGCCATGCTGCTGTTTAAACCTGCTCCGATCTACATCCTGGATGAAGTGGACGCGGCTCTCGACCTCTCGCACACACAGAACATCGGACATATGCTGCGCACACACTTCACACACTCCCAGGTTATACATTAAAACCACACACTACTCTTCACTGCATCACTATGTTTTTTTTTTTTTTTTGTTAAATTCATTTGAAAGTGTCTGTTTTATATGTTGTCTGAATCTGAATTATTTTTTGTTTGTAGTTTGTGGTTGTGTCGCTGAAAGACGGCATGTTCACCAATGCCAACGTTCTCTTTAAGACCAAGTTTGTGGACGGTATTTCAACAGTGACACGCACAGCTCAGACACATGAAGGAAAGGTTCTGTCTCAGCGAGCACATGACAAAGCAAAGACCAAGGATAAACGTCAGCGTGAGATACTCGCCAGCTAAACAGTCACAGGACATGCAGATAATCTTCAAAATTTAACTTCTTTATTCCAAACGCATACAGTTTTTTTTTGTTTTGTTTTTTTATTTGTTCTCTTAGTTTATGTAAAAAAGTCTTGTTTTTAGCTTCTTAAACTTGTGACTCTGATTTGAAAGTTCTTTCATTTGAAGGGTTTTGGCCAGTTAAAGCCTGGTAGGTAACATCATTTGTCAGTTAGAGTACTGGTACTGCAAATGCTGGGAACAAATGAGTCAAATTGGATTGTTTGCATTTTGTACAGTGTTTAAATTTACTATCCTGCATCCTACTGCCTTCTTGCAAAATGTTTTATACTGCTCCCTAGTCCATCCTGTTTACTTCTGTAAGATGCATTTAATTTCTTATATCTTGTTTTAGCTATTTTCAATAAACGTGTAATTGAAAAAAATGTTGACTCAAGTGATTGAACTCTATTGGTTCGTTAGTGGGTTAGTTCATCACCTTGTACAGCAAAAGTGGAAGAGGTGATTGTTGCTACTGCTATAGTTATGTATAAATCAGCTTTACCAAAATTTACTATCCAAGTCTAACATTAGCTTCTATTATATTGTTAAAAATTAATTATTTGATGCAGGGCCACGTTCTTTAAACTCTGGCTGATTTACAATACCTACAAATAACTAAAGGCAGAATGACTGAAACTTCCATAAATCAGTGCAAGAAACAAAATGAAGACAAATAGATTGTTTAGAAAAAAAGTTCATCCACAGCCCAGTGTAACCAGTTTTCTTGGTTTAAACATCACACAAGTCTGATATAAAATGACAAGGTTTTATTACTTGGGATCATTCCAAACCACTAATTTGGGTCTTCAAAATGTTGTCTGCTAATGTTGAAGCTATTATAAGTCAACACTTGGCTAACACGGATGTTGGGGTATTTTTCTTGTGCAGTTTAAGACATGCAGTTCGGTTTCATGTTGGACTCTGGAAAATATGATGCTCGTGCCTAATTTAGTTCTCCTTGCTAATGAAACTGGAAGTGTTTAACAGGAAAGGTATGGATTGCTACCATGTTTGCCTGAGTGTATGCACAGCTCCTACTGGATGGAAAAAAAAAAAAAAAAAAGATAACCCACAATTCAATACGGAACATATGAGGATTCAGAAAATGCCTCTACATCGAAAAATAAAACGGTCACAATTGAAGCCTTTTTAACATGGGAGGCCAAAGTCCCAGGGCTGATGTTGGATCCAATTAACTATGTCTCTCTTTTACCCTTTTCCAAAGACAGCACTGTATTAATATGCAACCACTGGAAGGCAAGTATACACACATAGGCTCTAATTTCACATTTCAAAATTTATGGCATAGTTTTGTTCACTCCATAATCACACTAATGAAGAGGACTGTAAGGAGAAGGTTCCTTTACTAAAGTGGAATGAGGGAAGAAAGCAGTAGTCATACACCCACTGAAGGACGAGTTCAGTTTAGATAAACAGTAAAGTGGCAGTGTCATGATTCTGACCCCCAACCTTTCAGGCTTTTTTTTATACTTATGTAGTTGCTTTGAACACAGAAAACTTAAATACACACGTGGATCATCTAGAACCTGGTTACAACTGCACTGAAAAGCTATTGAAAATGATTGGCACAGAGTTTGTACAAACAACCTGCATCATGTCCTGCAAGTTCATCTAGGACATCAAGAGGTGATGGGTTTAATACAGGCTCTCTAAACCAGGAGTCGTGCACTTTTACTGTTTGTTTTTTTCTTTTCTCTCAACATCTGTGCCAAAAGATGCGATTTGAACTTGAATGTGTTTGTCTTATGACTGCAGAGGAGTGTGTAAGAATATTCCTATGTGAGGAGGTTTGTTTAAGGCAGACCCTGTATTTTTCTTCTCAGTGTTTGAGCCTTGTCTTTCAGTTCAGGACGGCTGTCTGTTTCCATCGTGGCGAGAGAACGCTGGAGCTGCTGCCGGCTCTTTTCACACAGGCAATCCCATTGGTCACTCTCTGTGTGTGTGTATGTATATATGTATAT
>JAOTRN010000033.1:8162450-8181028 GCA_028566695.1 Bagroides melapterus
AATATTAAAACAATAAAAGGCTTGAACTACTTCAGTTGTGTGTAATGAATCTAAAATATATGAAAGTCTAATGTTTAACAGTACATTACAGAAAATAATGAACTTTATCACAATATGCTAATTTTTTGAGAAGGACCTGTATACACTACATGTACTCACCCTGACTAAATGACCGAGCGCGAAGGCGAAACATTTCTGAATCGCGACGCTGCGGTCGTGGATCCCATTTAGGAGTGCACTCATTAGTTTACCTGTAAATATAAACACCACAAATACAAACAACTCTTAAGGTTTTTGTACGTAACTGTTTACATACAGTAGTGTGGGCTTATGATGTTAGTTACCTGAGTAAGGCGTGAGGTCTTGAGGACACTGTACAGTCAGTGACACGATCACACTGGCACAGCCACCCTGTAGACCACATCGACACATAACTGAGAATGTGATATATAAACACACATGTATACACATACTTTACAATGTGTTTACACAGTTACCTTGGTTCCAAGTCCGACTCCACTCTTTAGTAGATCACAAAGTCTAGGAACCAGCTGACCGAGCACAGACACATCCAAATGCTGCAAACACTGCAACATCCAAAAACAAACATCTTTATTAAAATAAATAATTGAACATTTTAGAGCATTGAAACAGGACACTCCTTGAAAAATGCTTGTTTTTTCTTTGCTAAGCATCTCCCTTCAAAGTTAAAAGAGTACATACTGTTACTATAGAAACAAGGACATATTAAATCAAGTACATTAATATTAATAATCCAGCCTGTTATCAGACATGATGAATCTCTCTAATGATGACACCTGAGCATCAGAATCAACATCTCTCACACACACGCATGCACACGTGTCTCATGAACACACAGACATCAGTGTAAAAACGTACAAATTATTGAACATATACATAACATGTTTTTAGAATAATAGTTACACAATCAGAAAGACAAAAGTGAAATTTTGGAGCGCTTTGGCCAGGTAATGATAAACTCATTAGGGAAGTCCTGTAAGTGCTTTTATCTTCGAGTATATCCGGCAAAAGAAAAAAAAAAAAAAAAAAAAAACAAAACATTTACCGGCTATAATGCATGTTTTGGCACAGCAACAGAGCACTAGTCTGGCGCACGCCTTATGAATTCATACCATGTTAATGGTCTCCATCATAGGTGAGGACTTTGCTGCACTCAGTCTGGCTGTATCCATTGCACTCTGTAATGAGAGGAGAACAGCTTCAGATTTCACACTGGGAATAGGTTTCATTTGCACTTGATTGATTTCACAAGTTCACTGATTACTCATTTAAACAGAGAAAGGATGCATCAATACTGTTTTTATCCCCGCAGACTCAGTACGAGCACATGGGTTCTGGTGCTTGTCAATACCGATAAGGAAATGAGTTAACAGTGTTCTCAGGGAGGTCAAAACACATTTCATCTCTTTGCGTTTCCCTGGGTTTCGTGTTGCATTAAACGTGCTCATGTAATTGTACTATGTATATATATTCTTCAGAACATCTTAAATGGAGTGCATTCACTTGACATACTGTTTCATTTATTTAAAAAAAAAAAAAAAAAAAAAAAAAAAAAAAAAAAAAAAAAGCCCGGTGTTGCCTGTAAACATTTTCTCTCCCCTAGCTAGAACATCAGCCTTGTTGCACTGGAAACTGCTGTGTGCTGCTAGCAATGTAAACTTGTGCTAAGTTTAAGACACTTTATCAAGTTGGAAGATTTGTTCCTTCAAGAAATATGTGTGGGAATATGTACTCCGTCAGCGTCAGATATTGAGATTTTTTTTTAGGACCAAGCGTGTGGTATCGACACATGGTTAAAATGTTTGTTATACAAATGGACATGTTAAATTTGACTCATAATTGAACCTTCTTCGTTTTAACTGTTTTCAATCACATACAAATGAATCCAATTAGAAACAAAGCAAGTTTTTTTTTTTTGTTTTTTTTTTTAAGTTTTCTCTCTGCACAAAATTAAATTTTCCAATCAAGTATGAACCTTAAGAGCTTCGAGCTTGCTGTATAAGATGCTCAGGATTATTTACTATTTCAATACTGTGAGCTAGAATAGCTGCTGCACACCTTCTCCTGCTCTGTGGCTCTCAGACTGAGGTAGTTGAGTACTTGTGGTTCGAGTACACTCAGTGCTTCCAGCAGAGCCGGAATCAGACGAGGGGCGTGTGGTGCCAGAGAACTGCCTGCTGCTTTACTGATCTTCACGAGAGTCTGAATACTAACACACACGCACACGCGCACACACACACACACACACACACGCGCACACACACACACAAGCATGAAAACCAGTGCTGATCAAAAACAATTGGATTATAACTTATAGAAACCTCTTTCCTACCTGAGCGTGCGCACCTCAGCCACGTTGCTGACGATGCCTTTGTCGAGCAGAATTGGCAGGAGCACGCTGACGGTTTTTTTTGCCGATGCACCTGTTGATTCACACGTGCGCACACATATCTGCAAAATGCACACAAAATAAACATTTTGCTTTTGATTTCCAAATATTGTAATATTATTAATGCAGTAACAACTTTTCATTCCACATATTTACTACTACTACTGTGTTTTTGTTTATTTATCTTTTTATTTTGTACCTTACTGAGGGTCTTCAGAGTTAAATCTGCTGTTTTTCGGACTGATTCCTGAAACACAGAAGTAGTGGACTCAAGAAGTGGACTAAGTGGACAAATTATAGGCTACCACAACAGTGGGTCTATGTCTTGATACCTTGATATCATCCAAAACCCGGAAAAGTGTTTCCCAGATCTCGGTTAGACGCTCTATGAAGTCATCTGCAGGCCTTCCACGAATCAGATCATTTAAAGCTAAGCAGCTATAAGAAGAAGAATGATCCCCATGAATTTGTAGTGTATTAACTAAAAACTATTATTTTTTTTATTTATGTTTCTCCTATTGCTTGTTGTATACCTCGACTCCCGGACTCTCCACATATTGCTGGTCAGGTTGGAAATGACATCCTGCAGTATCTCTCTGAAGTATTTATCGACCTTAAATACAAAAACAAAAGAAATGCAAATATAAATTTATAAGTTTCTAAAATTACTTAAAGATTTTACACATTGCACAATGTGATTATATATCTCCAGAGAGCTACAGTAGGCTTGTGGTAAAATAGCAATATTTAAGTGTCAAAAGAAAATAGTGTGTAGGATCATACAATAGTTTTGTCAGTGACAAGGGCGTCCCAGATGCTGGTCATGGCCTGTCGGATGCCCAAATTGGGGTCAAACTGGTACCTGTAGAGACGGGGCACTAACTGGGCCAAAAACGGTGCAAGCTGCTCTCCAGCTTTAGCTGCAATAATGTTAAACCCAAATGCTGCCCCCTGAAACAAAAGAAGAACAATGATGAGATATAGAAACTGTCACATTAGCTATATATGAAGCAGTACAAGAGACATACGTATTGTCAAAAAATATTTTGAGAAACTATTTAACAAATCAACAGATTGGTAAAGCTCACCTTTCTTGAGTTCCACATGGAATGGTGATTGGCCAGGTTCATGAATTTGTAAACAAGATCTGGCTGATTCAGATCACTTGCAAGAGAGCAAAGCTCCTTGTAGGTTGAGAGGCCATGCCTGTCAATCAAGAAAGCTGTTTAACTATTCATCTGAACATAAAAAGACTTGAATGAATTCAAAAGCGTATTAGCTTATAAGTTGGATCATTAATAAAACAACATTCTGTACAAAAATCACAGTCAAAGAACCAAAGAAAGAACTTACCCATCAGGAGCTTTGCCAAGAGCATCACCCCGAAAGACCTCAGTGTCTTCAGATACAGCGTGCTTCACTCTAGATACACACACATTTACCTCTGATATCTTTCATTAATGTTAAATAAACAACCATGTATTAGAACAAGCACATTAATAAACTGGTGTTTCGAATAACAGACATGCATTTTGTTAAAGGAAGTTTTATGTTTAAAAAAACTGCAATAAAACTTCATTATTTGTATAACCGGGCGACGTTTATTTTCTTATTAGAATTTGTACATACTCATTGTAAATTACTGTGAAATCATTCCTTAATGTAAAATAGGAACTAAATACCTTTTTCCAGTCATAAGAGTCTCTACTAATGTTGACACCAGTTCCTGTTGATCCTGCTCTCCTCCCAGTTCATACACTAAGCCCAGGCCTTTAGATGCTACATCCTGACTAAGCTCTAGACACACACACACACACACACACACACACACACACACACACACACACACTCACTCACTTACCCCAGTTATAAAAGTTACATAAAAAGGAAGTGGAGTTACAAGAAGTAGAGTTCTTAACTCACCATCTGGGTCAGATAATATGGAAATGAAGGCTGCCTGGATCTCCTTTAGATGAGACTACATTCAAAAAATACATAAAGAAATAAATGATAGCGATATAGTAAAATACATCAGTTACAGTACTGGATAATTGTAATATATAATAGAATTCATGTTGTGTTATGTTTATATTAGAGTGTGTAGTGTAGTGTGTAGTACCCGAATCTCTTTATGCTGGCTCAGTTTCTTTACGAGTGAGAGGAGCCATATGCAGGCTGCTTGACGCACATGGGGATTCTGACTCACTATGTACTTAGACAAGATGGCGCTCAATGCCCAGGACAAGACATCGTTACTCTTCACATCTGAGACAGACAGAGAGGAGTGTGTTAACCTATTAATACACTGCAGGTGTGGCTTAAAATCGATACGCTCATCTGATAACGTTAGTATACGCTCATACACAGCTGAGGACTATATATAGCACACACACATACAGTGGTGTTTAATCACGCTGGAGCATATACTCTCTCTCTCGCGCACGCACACGCACGCACACGCACGCGCACGCACGCGCACGCACGCACACGCACGCACACGCACGCACACGCATGCACACGCATGCACACGCACTCACTCTCAGGAGGGCAGTACTGGTCTTCAGTGCAAGTCCAGACATCTCTGGCCGCACCTGAGCAGGTTCCTACAGAGGCACTCGTTATGGCTTCACCAACAGTAAACTGCAGCTCCACCTGCTTGGCCTGAGACAGCCAGAGCGTGACAAAGATGAACAAACGGGAAAATACAATAAATAACTTTGGAGAAATAGCTAAATATGGTCAGCAGTTACTCATTTCATTGCTTCATTTCAGCCCAATACTAGAAGTCTCTTAAAGCAGGACAACGCTACCTCTACTGAATCCATAAGGCCTTGCAGGAGTTTTTTCTGATGTGGGAATTCTGCATCTCCCACTGGGAGAAATCCCAGGGTCTGGATTACACGTTCCTTCATCTGACCACAGAAAAATGCATCATTTATTAATAATCGATTCAATCAAAAATGACTGCGGTCAGAAAGAACTTCTAATTATAAAACACTTAACAGGAACATTAATGAGATCATCAGTTGAATAATGCTAACAATCTCCTATGATGATGAATCAGGATGAGAAACTCAAGGGCAACATGACAATACTTAAAAACCTAATGGAGCAATATGCCATTGTGACACACACAGATTACTTGCAAGAAAATAGAGAACCATGCAGAGGTTTGTCTTTGTTACCTTGCTGCTCTCTTTGCCTGATGTTATCCTAGCCAGCAGGTTCTCCACCAGACTGAGTTTGCTGAATCCATCTCCCCCACTTGGGATTAGTAGCTCTCCGTTACGACTGATCTCTCCTAGAGCTGTTACTGCAGCGATCGTCAGTAAGGGAGTGGGGCTGTCCAAAAACGATCCTGCAGAAGAAAATATTTTTTTATGCGTGTACATATTTATTTATTAAAAGTGATGACTCCCAAGGGTTGAATAGACAAAATTGCTAACTAATCACCCATTTGGTAATGGTCCAAAAAGCATACTGAAGATGTGAAGTGCACTTATAAAACAGTAGTGTCCAAACACAGGCCTTAATGCACCATGCTTTTTGAGCAATGCAGTTTCAGCTGTAGCCTCAAACAGAACTTGCAGAGATATAGATTGCAAAGATGTTCATCTTTAAAGTCACAGAATAAGGTGCTTGAAAGCAAAATCTGAGTGTGACAAGCGCTCATTGTTTTATTTCTTTTTGCTTGTCAATGGTCTTACCGAGGGTTTTGGTGGCTATGGTGATCATCTCCTCATCGTCTTTGGATGTGGCCCTTGTCAAGCCATGTCTCTGGCTCATGTACCTAGCAACCATGTATCCTAAAGCCAGAATGGCACCATGCTGAGACTCAGGACTCTGTTTTAAAAAAAGAACAAAATATATTGACATTTAATTAAGATGAAAAACACATAGTCAAAATTATTTAATGTCAAGTCATCCCATTCCTTAATATTTTTTTTTAAATGATTTGAAAAACAAGACAGACTGAAAAACATTCAGAAGTTAGAGGGCAATGTCTGTCCAAAGTGTGCAGCATCTGTCATAAGAAACCCTGGTACTTCAGTTGAAACAGTAGCAACTTGTTGGCTTTTAGGAGCAGGAGTGTGTTTACTTTATAAATACAAATGTACACTTTATTCAGATCTTGAAAGTGGCTCTTTCCTTCTTCTTAATGTTAATGCACATAAAAGCCACTGAAGCAGGTCTTGTGTAACAGCGGCCCCTTTTTGAAAATCTGTGCACACCAAACGGAGGCAAGTATGTGTGAGAGTTACAGTGAGTTTCAGAATATACAGAACAAAGTGAAAATACATACATGAATGTCTTTAGCGATCTTGATGAGGTTTTGCACAGCAATCTTGAGCTCATTGCCAGACATGGTGGAGACAACCACCGCATAGAGCTGAGCAGCTAGCTCCCGAATGTCTTCCTTATTGGTGTTCATCAGACCCTGACACAATGACCCAAAAACACAAACTGTCAAAATTCTGGATCAATATATTTTTTGTCAATATAAAATTATTTTATGAATTTTATAAATGAACCACTCACTTTTATCCAATCAATTTTGTTGGCAAATCTGGGAGCTAGTTTCTGAGGACAAACGGACACCACCTCTAGCAAACAATACATGACTGGAATACCTGCAGAGAAAGCACGCATAAAATTAAATAATAAAACATGACCTAATTTCATAACAACTCTAGAAATATTTCTTTTCACAGTGAATATCATGTATGAATATCATTTGATCAGATTGTTGTATGATGTGAAGTATGATCAATCCAATGTGTAATCAGTCTTCACAGCTAAATGACCTAAAACAAGATGTTCACAAGACAACAGAACAGAACTGACTGAACAAGTGAATTCAAGTGGAGAGATGACCATGAGGCAGTTATTAGCACCTTAGATTATAAATGTAGAGCTAAGGTAAATTGGAACTTTCTTTAAAAGTCATTTTTACCTTTAGATAAATTTAATTTGCCATGTGTTTGTTGTGCAAAAGGTGATAACATGAAACAGTATGTAGATTTATTGCTGATGGCCATGTTATTTACCTCCGACAGCTGACAGCAGCTGTTGCAGCAGGTCCATGTAGACCTGAACTGGATTGGTCTCTTCCCCTTTAAGCGCAGAGGAAGAGGGCGGAGCTTCATTCGCAAGCAAAGACCTCACGTACTGGCCAACAACAGGAGCGTCATCCTGCATGTCAATCAAACTCTGCGAAGCTGGTGTGGCACCAGCGCTATGAGCCAAACACATCCTGAGATATAAAACAATCTGAGGACAAAAAAAAAAGGTAAACGTGGGTCTTTTCACATTACTTATTAATATACTCATTCATATTAAAATTGCTGAATAGTCAGGCCTGACTCATCCATGCAGACAGAGAGACATCGATTTTTTTCACCTCTTCAAACGTGCCAGGGTTAAAAGGAAGTGTTGAAGTTCCGACAATGTATTTGGCCGGAGTCTTCATCCTCTCAGACGCCTAAAACACATCAACATAAACAGGATATTAATACACTAAACAACACAAGTTTCTTTACTCATTACTCAATCACTCAATCTTTACTCTTAGCTTTTTGGTTTATTTTTTTGTTTATTACAGACAGCCTGACCTTATCCTGTATGTAGCTGACCATCTCAGCAAAGGAAGGCATGAGCTTGAATTTTTCTTTCTCTGGATTCTTAGATGGGAGAGACCTGAGAGTGTGTCGGGCTTCTCCAGACACCTCCTCACGACTGGGACGTAGTAAGAAACAAATAAATACAGTAACATTAAAAACATAAAAGCTCAGAAGCAGAAGAAGCCAAAGAAATATACAGGTAATAAGAGGTCTTTATATTGACTTACAGATCTCCTGCAGCTAGCAAAAGCAGGTATCTAGAGGGAACATGGTCTGGTGCAAACACCATGCTGGCAAACTTCATTGCCACCTGACGCACCTGTACTTCCGCCTGAGGTACAACAATGCACAATAACTAACAGTGAATCTTTTTAAAATGTAAAGCTAGATTCTGTGCCCTGTCTAGAGCACATCATTTGAAATCTCTTGAATTTTCTTGTCATTCACATGCATATATAAATAGTGCACAGTCGCAAGGTTGTGTGACAAACCTTTCCTATGTATGCAGCTACTAGCGCCTCCATTAGGTTGAGCAGCGCCCCCTGCAGGTTGACATATGCACCCACCATCATCGACAAAGCCTCTTGTATAGCCAGACGCACATCAGCTTCTTCCTGTTAACATAAAAATAGAATCAGAATCTATTTCAGAAAGGTTTTAGATTCATGTCAGAATTTGTTCCCTGTAAAAGCACAGTTTAGGGTGTGGCCATTTTGTTGTACACATTCTCTCCCATTCAGTCAGACTCACCTTGCACATGGACTCGAAGAACTGCTGGACCAGGGCTATGTCTTTAGTGAAGAGCTGCGGCATTCGGCTATAACAAAGTGAATATCGTTAACACACCTTTAGTTTTTCTTCTAGAAAATTCCTTCAGGATAGAGGACCCAAATAAAAGTGAGAATTACCTTGAAAGCTTTCCAACAGCTGAGTAGGCCATACACAGTAATTTAGGATCCTGAAGAGCAAAATTAACACCACTGTTTATTTCATATTATGTTCATTCATTCTATGTTGATGCTTAAGTGGAGAGACTACTGAAGTGGTGAGAATAGTTATGAGAGAATAGGAATGCTGTTTCAACCTCCTTGTACTCGTTGATTAGCTTGGTAAGTCCGTTCAGCAGCATTAGTCCCAGTGGTTTATTGGTATCAGGACACCTGCAGAGAGAAAAAATTAATAATAATGCAGATATGTGCAGGAATTCTAAAGTCACTTTTTTTTAAATGGCCATTTTAGTGAACTGAGCCTTTGTAGAAGGCTCTTATCTTAAGAGGTTAATTACACTGTGAGGACTATGATACTTTTCCTATAGCAGTTAAACATGCTCTACAACAAATATATATATATATAATCTTACACAACACAGATATGATGCACAAACTGTAAAGTGAGAGACAGGAGTTTATTGTTGGTGTTGGCACCAAACAGTCCATCATAGACGACCTAAAATACACAAAGCAACCATTAAGATTTATTAAATCATTTATAAAACACCATTTATGACAGAGCCTGGTCAAATCTGCATTGCTGAACCCAATCTCTGGCCTAATTTGATTCTCCCCATAATTAACTTTTTTCTTAATATCTATACATCAATTTCTCTCTCTCTTACCTGGATGTTTGCAGGAAAGCACTCAGCAGCGAGTCTGGAGCGAAGCAGATGGGGCAGAATCTTCATTTTCACCCGGGTGCTGACCGGTTCATGCTTCAGTTCCCGCTTCACTGTGGCACCCTGAGGGAAAAAAAGGAAAAAAAAAAAACCACACACACACACAAAAAATCCCATACAAATTGCATATTAGACATATTATCGGAAATACAGTGACTTGCATAAATAACCACACCCACTGAACTTTTCTATCTATACAAAATGTGTAATTTTAGCCATGTTGGTATTAAAAATATACATCTGGTACATCCAGTTGTCATTATGGAGACATCTGTGTGTAATTAAGTCTAAAATGATCTCAATATAATAACATATTTTCTAGAGAGCACACATGAGATCTAAAAACATCATGAAGAGCGAGTCTAGGACAGAGATCAAGAAAATTATCAATCAAAGTTTATTTATTAAAAAAAAGATCCCAAACATTAAACATCCCACACTGAATTATTAAATCAGTCACAACCAACATGGAGGAAAAGGCAGTGCACTACATGCTACTACCACCATGCTTCAGTGTGAGGATGTGGTTCTCCATATGGTCATGAACTGTACACTCTGGAGTCTAATAAAATAAATCTTAGCATCGTGAATCATTTGCAAATAAAATGAGAAAATTACCTTTGTTCTGAGTGGAATATCGCCCAGGTACACCTTGAACATTTTGTTGATGATAAGTGGATTGTTCCAGTCAATAATGCTGCGGCACAAAATAGATGAAATATTGATGAAATGATCAAAACTTGTAAACTGATAAACCAATAACCTCTAATATAACAACACCCCTTACCTCTGTTTGCTTTTCAGTTCCAGGTCAGCTGCCGTAGCAACACTATGCCTGGTGTCACTGGAGGCAACAACCAGGTGGACGACGGTTTCTACTTCAGGTACCTGTTGCGCCTCGATGAACTTTACAATCCCCAGCTTGCACTACAGAAAGAACAGTTCCACTAGAAATGAGTTGTGATGTGCATGTGTGATTTAAAGATAGTCCATACTCCAAAACTAGCTGTGAGCAGCTTGTTAGCTACTATATAGATGCAAATGCAACATCTGGACTCATAGACAGTCTTTGATGCAGCAGTACTCTGAACACTTCAGCAACAACATGGAAGTGTCCTTGATCGTTGTTGAATTAAATCAAATGGGTATGCTTTGATCAAATATTTGCATCTCCACACTGTATCACTTCCTTTCGAATGTACCTGCTCCAGCTGTTCAGGACTCCACTGTGATTCTCCAATAACCCTTTTAACAGCATACAGGCTCATCCCTGGAGGAGGCTGAGGAAGGCCTTGTCCTGCTCCTCCTGCTCCAGCGCCCCCCTGTGGGGAGGAGGGAGCAGGACGACTTGCCTGCTCGTTCAAAACAAACCTGTTAAAACAAGTTAAAAGTTATGTTGACAAAGTTAGCTGACTTGTACTAGGACCTAACTTATTTCTATTATCAAATTTACACTTCTCTTACTATCTACAATTAACGATCAGTTACAAGAGCCCATTTAATTAATGATGTTTCACCTTGGCATTTCAATTAAAGGGGAAAAACTATACTGGCTCAGAATAAGTCATCTCTACATGTTTATAATATTTTGGGTCAGTTCATGTATGCCTTTTTTTTGCCCCTGAAGAAAACCATCTTATATTAACACAAGTTAATTTAGACTCCTTTCAAAAGATTTATCTTACTCAACATTAAAAATATGAACTTTATGAATGAACCACTCACGTTTACCCAATCGATTTAAAATTAGTTAACCATCCCACTAAATATTGTTCCAGTAAATTTCTATTTATTCCATTAATTAGATTTCTTTTTTTGGCCCATTGTCCATAACACTAATTTCCACCATGTTAGCATACAAGACATCCTGACGTTTTAAAAATGAACCCAATATGCTCACGTTCATGATCAGACATCTCATTTTTAAGGCATACTTTTTTTTTATAGCAGTCTGCCTGCAGGTAAGATATTGAAATTAAGTTCCTTTAAACATCTGGAGATCCAAATGGCAACACATACAAGAATTAATTAATTCTTTTGTCTTTTAACAGTTTAAAATACACACACACCCATAAGGCATCAGGAGAACATCGAGCATGAATTCCAGAAGCTGATGAACGGTCTTGGGTTTTTCTGTGAGGACAAATGGAGATGCTTTTGAAGGCTCTGTCGGATACTTCATGTGGTATAGCGTAGGAATTAACAAATGCATCAGGCTGGGAAGGAAACAAACAAAAGAAAACAAAACAAAAAAAAAAACAAAAACAAAAATCAATATTCACAATATATACTACAAATATTAAACTTTAGTAACTGATTTGGCATTCCCACAGATGTGAGATGTGTTGACAAAGGAATTTCTGTACTTAATGAAGAATATAACAGCTGTGTGACCACTTCTTCTTCATCTTGTATATGATGTATATACACACTGGTGAATTTTATACAAATCTCCCTCAAACATGTTTCAGTGTAGCTGCAAGGATTTGTCATCATTTGGAAAGCTATGTGCACCATTGATAAATGTTATTACTATGGCAACCAGTAACAGGAACTTGCAACTTCATAGTCATTAAATCGATGTATTTTATGAACATAGCATTATAGGTCTGGGTTGTGTTTTTTCCTTTTCTCCAGCTTAGAATGGATACTGGAATATTTTTTTTGCTTGACTGGTCCCACTATCTCTCAGGGTAAGAGGTAGGTATAGAGGTACTTTGCCAAATCATGTAAATGTAAATTATATTTCTCTTAACTGATCAAAAGTCGATAGACTTAATTCATCTGATGTTCCTCACCCATCCTGCTGAGGCTCTGGTTTGCCTTCCATGGCTGTGAGCAGAGTGGGTGCAAGCTCACACTGTTTGGCCACGTCCAGTCTGGGGTACCCCATCTTTATGTAGATGATCGTGAAATTCTGCAAATTTGATAAGCACAATGAAATGGGCCTCAAATGACAGGGTTTACATGTGTACTCAGACCCAACTCCAATGCTTGGGTTTAAAGCATTTCAAAAAGTTTATATGTGAGTGTGTACATACTGTGACGAAAGACACAGCTGCTGGATCCTGGTATTGCACAAGCAGCGTCTCAACAGGCAGTTGAATCTTAGGACGACTCTTAATCCTTTTATTCAGGTGAACCAAGAGCTCCATAACCTGGACAGTGAAGAATTAAGACCCTGGCTGTAAATTGCTTCCAGACATAATGCGTTTGAGCTTAACAGCGGCTAATTACATTTTTCAGTGGATGCATGAGTCATTACTATTATGGACAATGTAACTAGACAAGCATACAACAGAATAAAACCTGATGAGACATGTTATTACAAAAATATCATCTGACATCAACACCCTGTATGCATGTCCTGAAGGGTTTTATTCCTCTTATACCACAGCAATTTGCTAAATATTACAGTTAATAATGCTGTAGAATGTTTCAGGAGCTATAAACATTACTCCGGACAGTTATGAATCACTGGCCCTGGAGACACCTCCCACAAATGGTAAATAAATATTCGTACAGCAACAACTCACCCACATAACACATTTTTCTGTTTAATGGCCAAATGTAGAATGGGTGTACCACCTCTAGCTGGTACAGGGGGAACAAAATGGTATTTTACTACAAAAATCTTAGCACATATCAATCAACAAGATGGCCCCACCCTGCTCAAGTCAAAATTCACAGAGATAGCAAAAGTATCCCCTTTTTCTATGTCCTTTCCCCTTCAGTGAACTGCTTTTGCACTGGGTGAATGTTTACTCCTGTTTGGTCTCACTGCTGCTTTAGATGAAATGCGTCCCCCCCAGGTGTCTCCCTGCTGCAGCAAGACATCAAAAATCAATAACCCATCGACGTCCACACCTCTGGGACATTAAGTACAAGCAGCCTTGAGTCCATTGTGCGAAAATGCTTTCGGTGTGGACTCACTTTTTTGCGAACACCCTCTTGAGCACTGGACAGCTTGAGGAGAACAGGTGGCAGAAACTTCGATATGACATCTTGCAACTGTTCATCTGTGTCAGCATGGCCCAGCCGCAGGAACACACGCTCCAGCTGATCTAAAGCCAGGGAGAGGAAGACAGTGACAAAGACAGAGAGAGAAAGAGAGAGGAAATAAAGCAGGGAAATGAGAAGGAGAATAGGAGAATAACAGAAAAGGTATTTGTACTGTGTACAGTAACACCAATACTGCATTGAACTGAACTGATTTATTTATTTAAAGAAATATGTACGATAGTTATAAAACGCTTTTAATGACAGAGCAAACTGCAGTTATACGTATGGCAAACTGAATAATACTGTGTTACTACACACATAAACGGCCAAATTAGGCTCAACTAACTGCAGCTAAAGTTTAAGGAATAAATCACCTCACATATCACCATCACTCATCTACACTTTAACAAACAAGTAAACAAGCAAATGAAACTGACCAAACCATGCTATTTGTTTAGCATGTCGGCTAGCTAGCAAACTTAAAAGCAACGAACTAAGGTTCATTCAAGGCACCCCGTTAACTTATTTCACACGTCACTTCTAAATGACACTACGCCATAAGCAAATATGAGACGTCACTAAAGCGTTTGGGAAACAGAAGTAAATTCTAACGCACCAAATCTGATAATAAAAAAAGACATTCATTTTTGCACCATGACTGTGCACTGGGCCTTTAGCAAGCACTAAGCTGCCGGCTAGCTCCCCGTTATATAGCTAGGATGTACAAGAATCTACCGTTGAAAAACCATATATTATGCACATGGTTCTTGATATGAAAGACAGTGAAAGAGTAAGATTATTAAACAATAACGAAATTTTGAGAGAAAAAAGACGTAAAGGGAGACAAACTTACTTAGCTCATCCTGTGCAGCCATATTGAAATGACGTCACTACTGGTGAAGCGCTACTCCGCCCATCTCTCTCTTTCTCCCCCGCCCTCCCCGCCTCCCCCACATCCTACCCCTAGCATGTGTGTGCAGAGTTTGCATGTTCTTTCCCATGCTTTGGGGGCTTACTCCGTGTACTCCGGTTTCTTTCCATTCTGTACCTGTCCAAATACATGCATTCTGAGGGAAGTAATGGAAATCCTTCCGTATCAATAAAGTATCTATCTATCTATCTATCTATCTATCTATCTATCTATAAATCTACTGCAGACTAATTGGCATTTCTAAATTGCCTGTAGTGTATGAAAGGGGGTGTGGTTGTGTCCTGTGATGGGTTAGATCCCTGTCCTGGTTTGGACCCTACAAGTTTCCTACAAGTCTGTATAGGATAAGTGGTAAGAAAAAATGATGAATAGATGGCAAATGAACGACAAATATGGAGGAGGAAAATAATGCAAAATTGTACATCAATAGAATAATAAAATATAAGTAAAATAATAATAGAATTTGGGCATAGAAGCCACAAATACATTACAGTGGAATTATTTTCTTCGCATATCCCAACTGAGGAGCTTGTGGTCGGAGCTCAGGGGCGGCTATGATACAGCACCCGTGGAGCAGGAAGGGTTAAGCGCCTTGCTTAAGGGCCCAACAGTGGCAGCTTGGCAGTGCTGGGGCTTGAACCCTGATCCACAACCCAGAGCCTTAACCACCTGAGCCACCACTGTACAACAGTTTATTTTATTTTTTTATTTCTATATATTGCCAACATCACAAATCGTCTTTGGAAATGTTTAAATATGAAATATTAAAAGAAATATAATAATGTAATTTTTTAAGAATAATATTAGTAAATATCAGAAACAAACAAAACTGGGTTTGTATAGGAAAAATCATACAGAAAATGATTTATGTTAAAAAAAAAAAAAAGGAAATCTAACCTTCCACAAGAAAAGAAGCCGGCAAAGAAGAACAGTTTTGAATAATTCATATGTATACATGCTTTACTGTTAGGTCGTATTTCTCTTTCTCCGCCTCTTTGTGAGAGAACGACTAGGCCCCGCCCACTGTTTCTGTCTCCACGCCTGTAGAAAACGGGAACAAGCGGCGCGAGGAAAACAAGGCGTCTGTGATGTTTATGCGATGCGAACGATTCAGCATTTGCCTTGGAAAATGAAGCAGCGAGATAGCCGAAGGTAGGCTTAACGCTATTACTGTCTGTTCATACGTTTATGAAGATTTTTACGTCGTATTGTATTGATGCTTCTTCCACTGCCGTAGCACGAAGCTCAAAAGTTGCACTAGAAGCTTCCTGCTGCTTTGGGCCATTTTTTTCCTTTGCATGATCGCTGAATTCAGATGAAAGGTAACGGCTTTTGATCACGGGAAGCTTTTGATTACGCCTGGATGTGCATTTATAGCAATAGGTTATTTTCAGGACAATATCAGACTGCATCCTCTAGGCAATGTGCACAACACTAGGGTTGTAAGATGAATAACTCTAGAGTTCAATAATCATAAACATAAATAGAAAAAAAAATTGAGATCTCTTCGTAAATAAGCTCTAACAGCATTGAAGCATTAAACAACTATTAATTTGCTGTAATTTCCTGTATTTACTTTGATATCTGTGTGAAAACTCCATTTCTATTGCTCTTCCATATACACATGTAGGTATCCTCCTTATCAGGTGATGTTCTTTCATATGCCCTAACCCCTGTGTCAGCAATGGAGGCATCCAGCCTGCCTGCAGAGCTGTGGCGCCTTATCCTTGCCTATCTACCGCTGGCTGACTTGGGCCGTTGTTGCTTGGTATGTCACGCATGGAGGGAACTCGTCCTGAGCCTGGACAGCACACGCTGGCGTCAGCTGTGTCTGGGCCTCCCAGAGTGGCGGCATCCAAATTGGCCATGCCGACCTCACCTGGCACCGCCATCCTGGCGTGAGGCACTGCGTCAGCAAGCCCTGGCCAGTCGGACATGGACGCAGAACGGAACCGAACTTCACTCGTCTACCTGCCTGCACCTGTTCCGGCGTAGGAAGGACAGGAAAGTGTGGCATGTTGGCTCCGTGCCTGGGCATGGCTATGAGACACTGAGAGGAGCATTGGCAACTGCTGGGCCATACGATCGCCTGCTGCTCCACCCGGGTATCTATGAGGAACAGGCAGAAGTGACTCTAAAAGTGCCTGTTGAGATTGTAGGGATGGGGAAGCTTGGTGATGTGGCTTTGCTGGTGAGCTTCGATCAGCAGTGCCCGACTGCCAGGCTGTGCAATTTGGTTTTGATGCCAGCCTGGTTTTCACCAGTGGTGTATAAGGTAAACAAATACATGTACACACTTCACACAATCATATTATATATCACTGGGAAAGGGAACATCATATTGTTGCCCAGTCTCATATTAGTACTTGTGAGTTTGGTTGTAAGATTTGTCTGTTTGAAATGAGGCAATATGAAATTTTGAGCCTTGACAGTAAAAAGTGCCAAAATGCATGTATTTATTAAATACTTTTTTCTGTTTTGCATTTGCTAGACATCTTCAGGTCATGTCCAATTGGACAACTGCAACTTCGAGGGCTGTCAGTTGCACGTCAGAGGACCGGGCACCTGCCAGGCTCGCTTCTGTTCTTTCGCCCAGGGAAGCTCTGCCCACTTTCTAGGTGTAGCCATCAGCCTTATGGACAGCTGTGAGTTTTCCGGTGGTGACTCTGCCTCGGTTACTGTGGAAGGCCCACCCGTTTCGGAGCGCAACTGGGCTTGTAAACACCTGGCTGCTTTGGCTAAAATGTTAACCGTCTCAATTGTGAGCGGCCCGGAAACAAAAGACAACCTGCATGGAGTCAGTCCCAGAGGTTCTGCCTTAGAGGACTGGACTAAACAGGAAATTGACTGGGAAACTGGGTTGACCAAATCGAAACCTCTTAATGGAGGTCTCCTTTCAGGTCAGGAGGGAACGATGATCGAGGACGACAGCATGGACACTTCGAGTGAATCTGGTGATGAGGAAAAGGTAGAAAATGGAAATAACGGGGGGTATACTCTCTCCTACAAGCAGCATGGTCTTGCGCACCTGTTGGAGCCACGGAAGCCAGATTTTTCATTGTTTCCTGTGCTGCTGAGCCTAAGTGCAGAGCTGCAGAGGGATGCAGAGGCACAGGAGCTGGGAAGTTCAGTACATGGGTGCATACTTCATCACTGCCTGCTGCATGACGGCAAAGGGGGCGTTCATCTGTGTAACCATGCCCAGGCCAGACTGGAGGCCAATGTGTTCCGAGGACTCAACTATGCAGTGCGCTGCATCCAGTATGCCAAGGTAAGTAGGAGAGGTGATGTCAACTTTCTGACTATCCTTGAACATGCTCTGGGTTTTAGCATACGTCCCTAAAATTCCAATGACCACTATATTAGGAACACTTAGTCTGTAACTTTATTAAATAAGAAGTGCCATCTTTTTCCCCTCAGGAGAAATGTTGTAAGTAGTTAAATGAGCTAAGATTTAACTGATACAAGTGTCATATGTATGTAAGAATGTAAGCTGTAAAAGAGGCTAGTGACGGAAGGACTGTTTCTAGCTGCTATTATGTTAGTGATAACATGACCTAGCTTTTTTTCACAGGCAGTAAACATAGCTATAAATGTATAAAAGTGGAATTTGGTTATACTGTTATTAGCAACTTGTTGAGTTTTCCCATATGAAAAACAGCATCATTGTCTCACATACATAATCATGTTTGATGATCAGAGGACATGTTTTCACATAACGTTACACAGCATTTATTTAGGGTACCAGGTGTTTGTCCTTGATGAAATTCTCAGTATTCTTTCTGCTTAAGAATCCTGGCGAATACAATATGTGATGTGATTTCTGTATCTACCAAAAAAGGCATTCATTTACATTTACATTTACATTTAAGGTCGTTTGGCAGACGCCCTTATCCAGAGCGACGTACAAAAGTGCTTTTA
>JAOTRN010000033.1:8181284-8196146 GCA_028566695.1 Bagroides melapterus
GTTCATAGGTAGACCTGCCAACAGTGAATTACAGTAGTCTAGTCTTGAAATAACAAGAGACTGAACAAGTACCTGAGTAGCTCAGTAGTTTCCTTCATTCAAGTAGTTTCCTGTAAAACAACAAGAAAAAAGCACAAAAACCTCTGCAGAAAAGTTCATTAAGGTTGCTTTTTTGTCAGTTCCATGCTATTATGCTTGTAATGTGTGATAAGACATTTTAAATATCAATCAAGGTCCCTAATTGAACCCTAATAGCGATCTTTTACCAATGATATTAGGGTTAGATAACCAGAAAGTCTGGCTGCTCTACAAATGACCTATTATTCAAATGGCCATTTAAGGGCAAATTTATCCCGGGAAGTCTAAGCATATTTACTGGAGGATCTCTCTTCCTGTGTTAGATGGTGATGTTGCGCAATGAAGTGAGTGGGTGCCGAGCATCTGGTGTTTTCTTGCGGCTCTCTGCTCAAGGCCTCATCGCCGAAAACAACATCCACTCGAACGGTGAAGCAGGACTCGACATACGCAAAGGAGCCAACCCCATCATCCTGGTAAGTGTTAACTTCTTGCAGAGTCTCATCCAGCTCACTGGACAGAAATGTGGTTCTAATAATAATAAAAATGATAAAAACAGATGTGTATTCATTTTGTTTATGGATGAGCTTTGATCCAACAAATCTGATTTGTTTAGAAAATGCAGACAAAATGTAATATTTGTGTTATTTTTACTGCATCATTCAAAAGCATATCTCCTCTTCACTGCAGCTGGTAAGTCTCCTAATTTCTCATGCTTTTAATATGTTCCCCCGCCCACCACACAACCCCCCCTTTTCTTGGCTGCAGTGTAACAGAATCCACAGCGGCCTACGTTCCGGGATCGTTGTCCTGGGCAACGGGAAAGGTTCCATTCGCAGCAACCAGATCTACAGCAACAAAGAAGCTGGAGTCTACATTCTTTTCAATGGCAATCCTGTGGTCAGGTAGCAAAAATCTGTATTATCGACATCTGGTTAGCTACACGGTTCAAAATATAAATGTTATTCCTTAAACCACAGCGCTGTGGAATGCTTAAATCTGATTGGTGAAGTTTTGATACTGCAAGGCTGACTGTAGGCCATCTCTTGTGTTAGCTTTTAATATCACTGCTTCAGTATCATCACTTATATACCACTTTGGATAAAATTAAATCAATAAGCATGAATGCACACACAAATATATAAATAATACTAATTTTCCCTCTTTTCTGTTCTCTTTCTGTCAGTGGAAATCACATATTCCAAGGTCTTGCTGCTGGCATTGCTGTTAATGAGAATGGAAGAGGACTGATTACTGGTTTGTATGATTATCAATCATGTCTTATTCTATACATTACTAATGTCTAATGATTTATTGAAGTGCGTGAAGCCATAATGATGTTTTAAGGGCTTCTGTCAAAATACATTGCAAACTTCCAATTACAAGACCACCAAATAATTATAGATTTAGCCAAAAGCACCTTTTGAGTGGTGTGTATGTTGAATATAGTATTGTTGGGAATATTTTAAATGTAGCCAAAGGGAGTTGCCAGATTTCATCAAAATGGTGAACGTTTTATAGCAGAGGTGGTAAAATTACAGAGGTGGTAAAAGTACTGAAATTCTTAATTTAGTTGAAAATATAATCTCTTAAAGTGACAAAGTATGACAGTAAAACTAATTTAGGAAACCTTTAGCTAATACTACAAAGTGCTCTCACACGTTAGCTAGCATGATGATAATTTATATTATCATATCATTATTTTTACCTCAGCATGTTGAAGTATAAAGTGATTTAAAAAAAAACTTGTTCTGCTGTAGTGAATGTCAAACTTTCTTGTAACATTTTGGACCAAAATTTGCATTGCATAAGTAGCACAGCAAGAAGCTAGCAAGCCAACTAACCAGGTAATGGTAACATTTGGGATTATCTTCTTAAAACAGTGATCAGTATGGTCAGTGTTACATATTTAATATGTTACATAGTTAAGTTTGCATATTTAGGTGTACATCGTTCACAGTGAGAGTTATTGATTTGCAAACAGGGAAGGAACTAAAGAGTAAATTAAGTTTCAAATTCAAGTTTTTTGTGACTTTGACTACTTGGAAGTGTGGAAATAAGTTGCATTGAATGCAGCATAAACTGAAAACTAATCACAATACAGTTTGCCTGAATAACTACAAAATGTGTGTAGAAATAGACTGATTACAGTCAGGGGTGTTAGGATTTGTTCCTGCTATTGAAGTTTAGATCTGCTAGCTCATTAGATCTCCTTGAAGCTGTCTAATTTAAAAAAAAATACCACCTGAGAGAAAAAGATTGAGTTTAAGGTAGATGTTTTTCTTTTGAAATGTAGTGAGTCAAAGTGAAATGTATTTAGTCCAAGAAAACCTTAAGTAAAGTAGAGATTTATTTTTACAGTTTAAAAAACATACTTCCAGTAACAAACTCTACACTCTTGCTTCGCTAACAGGTAATGTGATAAGGCAGAATCAGTGGGGTGGTGCGGACATCCGTCGAGGTGGTGATCCAGTCCTGCGTAATAACTTCATCTGTCATGGCTACTCCGATGGAGTGGTAGTGGGGGAGAGAGGAAGGGGTCTTATTGAGGGCAACCACATCTATGGTGAGCACTTCCTTTCTCCTTAAGATGCTGTTTTCTACCTCGAATATCAGGGCATTAGACATCTGAGTGACTTAACAAATTTCCAGGCTGTATGTAATTCATACTTATTTTATTTAATTACAGTATATACTTGGTGTACAAAACAAAATAGTATACTTTTGTACAGAGTTTGAAATTCAAAATCAGATATATAAATGAACCATAATTTCACTTTGTGCTCAAATTAGATGTTGAGGTAATTTTTTTTTTTTTATCACAAAACAGGTAAGCTTTTTTTTAAGCTACAGAACAGCTAAATTAGCTAAAAGCTAAAATATTTTTGCTTATTATAGTGAGTTCTATTTCTGGGAGTGTCTCCCCGTAATAAATATGTGCTAGTTTACTTAACGTTTACTCCATTGTTAAAGTAGCTAGCTTGAGTAATTTTAGTGAGAATGGAAAAAAATTTAGTTGTTATGGGTTGTTGTTTGTTTGACCATTGATACATTCGTATCTGATGTATTGTCAGTGCAATGGAAAAAATTACTATCAGCTAACTATCTGGCTATCTAGACATCATATGTCTTGATTATTCTAGCATTTGTAAAAGGATAAATCTACCGATACTGTTTGTTTGTTAGGCTTTTTTGGTAGCATTAAAATATTTAGGAATACTTTAAATAACCTTAACATCACTTACTTCAAATATAGCATGAAGATGCTAAACATTTCAATTCTCACATTTGTTCTGGTAGGCAACAGGGGCTGTGGTGTGTGGGTGATGTTATCAAGCCTTCCACAGTTGATTGGAAACTACATAACCCATAACCGCATGTACGGCCTGGCCGTGTTTTGCCGGAAGGACCCGGCATTTTCGGCAGGGAGTGAGCGAGGAGGAGGAGATCGGGAAAGAGGAGGCCAGGAGAACTTTCACGAAGAAGGCGAGCTGCTAGCATGGGAGAGCGACATGGAGAGTGAAGACGAGCGATTCTCAACCCGTCGCCCAATCACTGTTGCTTTAGTTGAGAATAACTGCATAAGCCAAAATGGAGGTCAGATATAGAGCAAATGCAGTGTTGACTCTTTCGTATTTAACTTTACTTATGCCAGTAGTAGTTGTAATAGTAGTAAGTCACGGTAGATGTTTTCTTACTCATTCATGTTCAAGGAATTACATAGAAGAAACTGAGTTGCCAACTCTCAACATGATGCTCTCACCACCATGCTTACCATATATGCAGTGTCAGATTTCTGCATTTTTACCAGCAGGTTTTGGTCTCATCAGTGTGGATAAACTTCCTCCACATGTATGCATGTTTGCCTAGCTTTGTGGAGGGTCCAGGCTGTAGTTTTCCTGTGAACCGCTTTTACAAACTGAGCTATGGATCTCTCCAAATTCTTTCTCTGTCTATTCACTCATATCCAGTAACTGACATTTTGTTGATTAGAACATTAACGACTCCATTGTTAATTAAAATAATAAGTAGATAATTGGATAAATAAAGGTTCTCACACTTCTTAAATAATGTTTCATTATTTTTAGGGGGCCAAACGCCTAAGTTGCATCTTCTTTTAGCTAGGGTGTCTATGGCACCCAGTAGAACCATCTGTTAAAGTTTGGCAGACAGACTGAGGATTATCTAGGGAACGTTCACACACTATTTGGACTAAGTGCTACCAACGTTCTAGTACCACCATCTGGTAAAATCATGGTGGTGAAGGTCCAATCTCATTTTGAAATGGATGACCTGGATGACTTCATAGCCAGCGAACTTGCAAATGCTTCATCTGCATTTCTTTTACTGCCTGTCACACTCTTGCAATTTTTTTTATTTGTTATCCATTTATTTGCAGGTCTGTGCAAGACATTATTTAAACATCATCTCCTCTTTTAAGCCCTTTGTCTTTGCTGACAAGTTAGTATGTAACATTTCCCTTTGGTTCATCATTTTGTGTCTGTTTAATACAGCGGTGGGCGTATACGTGAAAAGCAGTGAGGCACTGAACGTAGTGGGCAACATGGTGGCCAGCAACCGGGCCGCAGGCGTGGCCATTGTTCAGAGTGTGCAACTGACACGACTTGTGAGCAACTGCATCCATGGCAACGGAAGGGCCGGAATCACGGTAGACCGAGAATGTCGAGTGGAACTTCGAGGCAATGGCATTTACGGTAACAGTTACCATGGCGTGTGCTTCCGTGGTGACGGGCAGATCATGGAGAACGATGTGGCCGGGAACGGGGCAGTCGGGATACGACTGATAGAAAGTGCAGATGTGAAAGTAAGCTGTGCTCTGGATTTCTCTGACAAAAATGTTATGCAATATTGTGGTAAACATATACCATAATAAGATAATTTGAATAATAGATGCTGGATAGATACTGAAGAAGTATGTCAAAAATATTTTAATATCATATACCCTAACTACTGTATATGTGCTCTGTGTGCAGGTCCTGAGGAATCGTGTGCAGTCCTTGCATGGTTGTGCCATCTCTGTACGAGAGAGGGTTCGTGGTCTGATCCAGGAAAACCTGGTATATCAGGGCTACCCTGACCACAATAAACCACACATATACACTGACCCTCTCAACCAAGAGTGTGTCGTGCTCAGCAACACATTGCTCACTCACAGGTAAATGACACACAATCATGTTTGGTTGTAATAGTTAATTAAGAAGTTTTTTTTCCACTTTATTGTCCATTCTCTTATCTTTAATTCTCAGACCAAACACAAGTTGGGCTCTGGAAAACCCACCACCTCGTCCTGTCAGCAACAATCCTCTGGGCTCTGCCCCTTCATCTCGTCCTGCCCACCTCGCCATCAGCATGACGAGCCGGATCACTGCCACTGTAGAGAGCGGCTGCCATAACAACGGCAGCATCTTCTGTTGCATTCTATGAGGTCACTTTTTGCACTTGTGTGCTGGGAATAAAAGCACTTTTATTGGGACATAGCCTTGAATATATGTGTGGTGGTCTGGGAAAACCCAGTGGATGTAAAACCTTGCAATGTTTATGTACACAACAAATGTCATGCTTCAATCACATTTCTGGATAGCTAGGTGCTGTAGTTAAATGGATATTTCTCCAAGTGATTAGGTTTGTAATCAAATGAAGGGTTTTCCCAGGCTACCAGCTATATTTGAAAGATGCTGTTCCATCACTGTTGTGTTCTGATTAGTTAGTATCCCAAGTTACATGCCAGATAGATTGCTCTAGCGCTACTGCTCCAAAACAAAGTAAGAGGATATACACACATGGGGTCAAAAAAGGACGTTAGTTACTGAAATATCTTTGGAGTTACTGAAGGAAGGATGTGATCCCCAGGTACAATGAGTTCAGACGTTTTACAGACGACAGAGCAACTGAGCAACTGACGGAACGTCAGCATTACAGGCTACACAGCAGCATGAGGTGATGTTATTCAGGCCCAGCATGGTCCTTTGAGGTTTATGCTGCCGTGTTCATTTCAGAGATTTTTTTTCTCCCTCATTCTCTTGCAACCTGGCAACTGTTCATTAACTGCTAAATTATTGGTAGGGAAGTTGTAGCTCGGTGATTAAAGGTGTGTTTTGGATCGTATCCTGCCACAATGGAAAATCTCCCGATACACTCTTCTGCCAAACGTATTAATGCAAGCATACCTTAGTAGACAATCTGTGTATTTATATTTTTTCATCTCCTAGTTTTGAAATGTAACAGAATAAAACCTTCAAACTTCTCTACTGTATTCATTTACCATTGTTAAAAAAAACAAAACTTTTTTTGCACCCTTTATCTTAAATTGTGCAATATGTGATGTCAAAAATGTGCCTATTTTTACTGTATGCCTTTATTTTTTATACATGTTGTACAGCCCAACTGATAAATCCTTATGGTTAACCCTTTCATACGTGCTTGGTTTTACTTCTGTGTGACATTAGATAAGGTGTACAGGTTTGTATTGTAAGATACTCCTGATTTTTATTCATTCTGGAGGGCAGAATGAAAGACTTTAAGCTAATACTTATGTCCCATTAATTAAGACTTAACATTCAAGCTGCCATCCTAAAAAACTGTTTCATTATTAAGGGGCCAAGCACCAAAGGTTAGGATGTCTATGACAGCCCACAGAACCATCTAGTAAAAAATATCAAATTTGGCACAATGATTGAGTAATGTCTTAAGGAAAATTCTGACCAAATTTTACTAACAATGTAGCTCCACCACTGGGTCACATTTTCACCACATATGCACTGTTGGGTTTCTTCCAACATAAGAGATTTGTGGCAACAAGTCAATTTCATATAAAAATACAGAACTGGAAGTAAGTGGATGAAGACTGTACAGCTCTAATAATGGTCTGAACCTCAACCCTAACCTCTATTTCCAAATCATTTTTCTCCAAAATAATCTCACATTTGCATGTACAGACACAACAACATGGAATGAATAATTCAATCTGGTCGAGTCATTGCTTTCCTAGAAACAGACACTCCATGGTCTTGTCAGGAAATGAGCTCTATAATGACATTTGGCTCTTGTTCTAATGAGTTGCATGTACTGAGGTTGGCTCAGCTGCCTTGATGGATATTTTGTCTTGTGTGCATGAGAAATATTGCTGTTATATGAAAATGACTAATTTTTTTATTCACAACAGACAGATTTACACTCATTACCTGAAAAAAAACAAAAACAATACAAAATGTTGCTTGTGTTTATCGCTCACTAAAACCTTAATTTAACGGAAGTGTGAATGGAGACAGCAGACCTAAAAATATGAAGGAACTGTGTGCTTATTTTTTGGAGATCATATGCACTATACTAATAGTCAGACACTTAACTTCCTGTTATCTGCCACATCTTTATGATAAGTTTCTTTCTTCTTTTCTTTAACAGTAAGTGAAAGCCATTGAATTTGGCTTTTAACTTAACCAACTGATGACGAAACGTATAACTGGTTCATTCCGCTTATTTCATTTTCTTGCGTTTTCGGGTTTCCAATCGCCGTTCGTATCGCAGGAGTGGGAGCTGCAGGGAGGCAATCCTGTGGTCGTCCAGTAGCCGTGAATCCTCCAAACTTTGAATGGACTGTTGGGAAAGCGTGAGCCCCATGGCCTTTGCCACCTCCAGCATCCTAAAAACAAATGAAGAAAATAAATTAATTAATAAAAAAAAAAAAAAGAAAAAATCAGGAAACACTGGAGAGAGCTGTGCAAAACTACAGGAGGTGAAACAACATCAGACATACTTTAAATTGCACTCTGTTGAAGATGTCAGTTATAACAATTTTCAACCTTAGACCTTCCACCATTAATTGTCAAAAAAAAAATCAGTTACCAAGTTAACTTTCCCAGCATAACCTCAGTGCTGACACTGGAGATTCCTTCCCAAAAAGACTTTCATACAAATAGCTATGCTATATTAACAATAATGTTTTAGTATGTGAAGGGTATAGTATACACTGTATGCTGTGTGGGTCATTACTAGAGAAATACGTGCAGGGATAGAAACCTTATTTGATTCATTTACAGAAACTACGGTGTCAAAAAAAAAAAAAAAAAAAAAAACACACCACCCTGAACAGTGCTGTGGTGTCAATAAAAGGGATCCATACATCGCAATAACAAGCCGACAGAAAGAGAGACATATTGGGGTGTGTGAGAACTGACTTGATTTCGCTGATACACAGGTCTCTGTGTAAGAGCGTAAGGTTGACTTTCTGGTCTCCGATATGAAGCAGCAGAGCGAGGCAGTGGGATGCGATCTTCGTGACTGACGAAGCAGTCACTGTACTCCTCACTCTGAGAGAAAAAAGCCAGAGAAATGGAAGGAAAAACAGGGTCATACGAGTAATGTCCAGAAATCATTTTACAGCATCATAAAGGAAATAGAAACTGTATTTCTATGCATTATAATTTTAATAAATGTTCAGAATTAAATACTCTGTAAATTACAATATGCTGTGTTCAAATGAAGATCAATACCATTATATACATGGACATAATAGTGATTTTAATTTTTAATAATCACCATTTTGCTTCATTATTCACCATACCAGTACGCTCTGGCTTCCTTGATAGCGAGTTTTTAAGCTGTGTCCTAAATCGCATACGGCACTCGGGTGGACGGGTCTTACATTTGTCTTGCGCAACATTTTAAAAAAATTCACCGCTTTCTACTGAAGTGGCAACAAGTTACATGTGTTTCACGTCTAGAGGGCAATCGCTTACACAATCATTTAATAAAAAAACAAACAAAAATTTTTTTTACCATTTACTTTACATGGGAATCATCGGAAAAAAACACATTTAAAGATTCATACTTGCTTATGACTTAAGAAATTAAGCAAAAATATCCGGGTATGGAACTGTGTCAGGGGCATTATAATGGGACACGTGTCTGCTTTTGTGAGGACAGCCTCTTGATATAGACTGAGGATAGTGCAACTCTTAGATCGTGCTCCACTGACAAGTGCTGCATTTTATCGGTTTTTACGCATGTCAGGGATAAGAACGCTAGCTCACACAAGTAAGAAGTTGAAAATGGCAAAAGCGCATTGACAGCGCATTCTGAGATAGATGGGTATTCGTGTCCCACATGCAGCCAAAATTCATTCAAAAACATATCTCCAAATTTTAATTTTAAAGTGCGATCCATACAGAGTTCCACCAGTTCTTCTTGCACTTTGGCAACAACTTTGCCGATTCTGATGAGAGAGGGTTAAAAGGATCACAGATCCAGGAAATTTTCATTAGCATTAGGGAAGTAAAACTCAAACCTTTCCTGTAACCTTTCCTTCAAATGGCCTTTATGTATGTATTGGATACATACTGCCACAAGCTCTTTATTGATAAGTCTACATTCGTCTGCTAAAACTACATAGTCTCATCAGGCAAATCCACCTTTACTTTGCGGATAAATAATGATAAATAATAATGCAATTTCCAGTATTTCATTTTGGATATTTGGGCAAGTTTTGCGTTTCTAGACAGTTTGTCCAGTTGTTTTTTTTTTTTATTTCTGGTTAATAGTTGGAGATCACCTGAAATAATTCTAAGAAGTTGCCTTTGTTCACTGCCTCTCCGTTTTCACGATGCTCACGCAAGGGAATGTCTTATGCAACGAGTGCTTCATGGAACAGCAGGCAGAGGGTAATCAGTGGGTACTTTTCCAGTCATAGATGCCGCTCCTTCAGTGCAAATACTATGAAACATGCCCCAATTGAGACCACGTTCTTTCAAGTATGTATCAATGACACATTTCTTCCCCTGTTGTATGACTCAGGAGTTCTTTGCAGACAAAAAATCTCCATAATGAATTCCTCACCAATATATCGCACACTGGCCAGGAGATAAGTGTCCACTGTAATCCGTAGAATCATCAATTTGTAGTGCAAATTTCATTTTGCCATTTTGTTTAGTTTTTCGGTTTATATATCAGCAGCCATGTCATAAATACAACGTTTAATTGCATTGTCAGATAATGGGATTTTGTCAATTTCTTGACAGCGTTTTCTTGCAGGCTGATAAAATGAGTGATTCAGCAATGTTATGGGGCTTCTTTGATTTGGCAATTAGCACTGGTACTAAAAAGCTTGCCTCCTGAGCTTTCTCAGACACACACATGACATCATTTGTTGGTTTTGTTTAACATTTTGTGCTTTTAGTCGCTTGAAGTATTCTATGTCTTTGCTGGATAAACTGTGATGTTTTGTGACTAAAGATCTCTTCAGCTTACTCTGTACCATTGCTGCATTTGATAGCTTTTCCCCTGCAGAAAAGAAACTAGCATCTGCGATCCATGTAAAACCATAAGCTACCTGGCTTATGGTTTTACATGGATCGCAGATGCTAGTTTTCGCTGTACTGCCTGATTTTTTATTTTTTTTTGGGTGGTAATGGTTTCAAGTTGTTGTCCGTCTGTCTTCTTGGCTGTGAAATTTCTGCTTTCTTTTGTTGAAACATAAATGTATCCATCTTTACCCTATCCTGTCGATCACTGCGTGAATAAAATATAGCATGCACCAGTACAAAGGGAGGTGCTGAGCGGAGCGGGTAGGGGGTTGGGGGTTTAGGGGGGCAATTCTCGCACAATAATTTGCAATAAATAAATATGTAAACTTTAAATACCTATGAAATATATTCATGTCTTTTCGCTTATTTATTTTCGTTTGGACATGCTCATATGTTGGTGTTATTATACATTTTTTAAAAATATACTGTAAAAGCTTATTAAATGGTACGAGCTATTTTAGGCTGTTTAAATTGGAAAAATGCTGAGTTCTGCTGCAACCCTAGCCAGTTGTCAAGGCAACCCACTTTGGGAACCACTGCACTAGATGGAACATTTCATGGTGTATAGGGCACAAAGTCATTTGGGACATAACTTTTATTTAAAACCTTCTCTCAAAGGAAACACCTGTTTTTAGAACCTGTATAGTCCCTTCCAGTTTTAAGTCCCTATAGTTTTAAAAATATCCCTTCAGAGTGGCTAAACCGAAGAAGGATTTCTAATGAATAGTTTTAGTATATTTATGAATCATCATTTAATTACCAAATTATATAAATGATGAGCACAAGAAAGTCATCTCTTGCACAGTGATTTAAGAAAGTGAAAAAAATCTATTATATAAAGAAATGGAAAAAAGTTAATCATGGAATTTACAGTTTTTATAAAATACATATTATGTATAAAGCTTTTAACATTTCTACTAGAACGTTGAACTTGCACAAACCTTCGTTTATCGAAACTCTCCACTGTGAAATTCCTCTGTACTTTCCTGAAGATAACGTGTGGACATTCGTTCTCGCCAACTTCCCAAAAACAAAAACACAGAACTGGATTAAACAGAGCATCTCTGTATAACATGGAACAAAGAAGAGCATCTTTAGTCTTTATGTCCAAAGTTTCATGTCTTTTCCCCCTGCTCTAATAATCTGTACAAAGATGGTGCAATAGTAAATAATTTCTTTTAATGTATTTGATGAAGTGAAAATACTCACACTTGCGGTCCAGTTTTTTTGTGCGCGCAAGTCTGATGAGGAAAGACAGGTACCAGGCACATCGTGCTTGTCTGTCTCGAGCCTCCCCATCTTTGGGAAGCCATTTCAAAATCTCCTTCACTGTCTCAGGTCTACAAACCGAAAAAAAAAAGGTTTGTGAAGTTATAGTGACAAAGTGAAAATTGTTTGATAAATATTTTAACTTGTTGAGTGAAGCAGAGACCACGAAAATGAATGTGATTGTTATTATATGATGCATTTCGATGTATAATCGCTACCAACGTGTCACCATGTCTACCACCAAAGTAAAAATTTTCATGAATCATGTCTTACAAGAAGCTCTCTTTGCTCATCTGGTCTTCAGAAGTAAGTCCTGCCATTTTCTCCCCAAGCTGCTGGAGTGTGTTAAACTCGACTGGAGAGAGCACTAAAGTGCTGTTTAGGAACTCACAGTGAAAGTGGGAGTCGTTTTTACTAATATGAATTAGTATGCAGAGAATCCAAAACGGAAGCTTTTTCAATGATCAACCAAAAAAAAACAAAAAACAAAAAAAACATGCTAAATATGCTAGGGCTGTGACCCAAATTGCACACTTTAGTATTAGCACTCAATAACTGGCAAGTACTCAAGTTTTCCTATGAGTCAATGGCAATGTCAGATTACAGTAATCCATCAATCAGCCATCAGTTTTATACATTGTCTTTTTTCTTTCTAACTTTAAGCTTGAGAAGGATACAGCCATCGAAGGGGTAAACGTCCTCACAATTAGTTGCGTCTTTGTTGCAGGGGGGTAGAAAGAGCATGGATTCAGACAGAGCCTGTGAATCTGCCATTTCCTTCTGTAAGGCTGAGAGAGAGAGAGAGAGAGAGAGAGAGAGAGACAGAGAGAGAGAGAGAGAGACAGAGCGAGCGAGCGTGAATGAATGTTAAAGTCCACGTGACACCCCGAAGTAGATTTATTTCCTAATAAATGCATGAAGGGTTTTATTCCTCTTACACAATTGTGACTTACCAAAAACAATTTTAATGTCGTGGAACATGTAAATAAGTTCTGTTTTATGTTAAATCATATTAAAAGCTCTTTAGAGACAGTGACAAAGCAGTTCGCTGTGACAATCCTTCACAAAGTGCTAAATCATCATATCCTTAAAATAAAAACTATCGTAATTATTTATTATTAAACTTAAATTGCGCATGTTACTATTAGAAACTAATATAACCCTGTGATTCTAGTCGAAGCCTGAACTACTTGTCAGATCCAATATGACTTTTCCCTGTCGAAAATGTTCACTAAAGAGTTTCAACACCACTAACAATCCCTTTTTTTTTTTTTTTTTTTGCTTTACCTTCCAGTCCTTTCTGGTCTATGATGTTACCGGCAGCACGAGCCACAGCTTTCTGCAGTGTGTCACTGCCGACTTCATTCATCCGTCTCGAGCTCAGCGCGCGCTTCTGCTTCGTCGTGCCAAAAGCCTCAATGAGAGTGTCCAGCTGTAATCACACACGGCACGTCACTTTTAGTGAATTCCCTCAATATATGAGTTTCAGAGTAAATATTTTCATACCCTCAGGATTAAATGTAGAGAGGTTAGGTTTCACAAAATCAACGCGAAATATCAGTTTTGTTAGTCTCTAGATATTCACTAAAAACCCGAGAGAACCTGAACTGCTTCAAATCTCCTCTATATAACATGTAGAACAATTCTTCCTGGCACACACTGCAATATTTTGTAAATATTCAGGTACTTGTCAGAGATCGACACCTTGGAAAAATCAAAACTAGCACACAAGGCATAGTTAGGCAAGGCTTGTCGTATGACAATCACAACGCGCATTCAGCCATGAGTACAGCTCTCGTCGAAAGTCAATACGGGTCTTCACTGGTTGGAGTTTAAAAAAAGCCATGATGCAGTGCCCCTGAGGCAGTGAGGGTTAAGGGCCTTGCTCAGGGGCCCAGCAATGGTAGCTTGGCTACTATTAAAAAAAGAATCACATGTTAGGCCACAACAGTCACACACACAAAACCTGGAGTGGCTGCTTTACAGACTATTCATTGTGAGTTACGAAAACAAGAAGACCATCACAAATGCTTACAAATCCCTTCAGTCAGATTCAATGTGTCAAAGCTGGAACCTGTATATGATCATTGAAATTACAAACACACACACACTGCCTTACCTTCTCTCTGTAAGTCTTGCTTTCATTTTCCTCAGAAGTTCTTGCTGTTTCGCCTAAAATAATAAAAATTACATTTCACATTTTTCTCCCCCCTCCAACCAATATTCATTTAACAATAAATATCTACAGAATGAGCAGTTAGCATCAGTTTAAAATGTTGGAGTAACTTGAGTAAGTATGGTCCCAATAGTTACCATAACAGAAACATGTACCCTATACACTCGGATTGTGTTAAATGTATTTTTAAGTCCAGCTTTTGTAGAAAGCATGTGGTGTTTATGTGTCCGTTTGTGTGTATACCTGGTATGACAGGCTGCAGGTTGAAAATCTGAGCACTCTGCACCTTCATCTGCATGGTAGTTTTGTCCAAGATGCCCACGAAATAACTGAAGAATCACATTAACTTAATTATCTCATGTTACTAACTTATTAAGAGAACATTCACCTCCAGCTCGTTTGTTTCACAAAAGTAGACATACTTGCACATAGTGTTGCACTGTAACGAGCTTGGGCCGAAGTTGCTCCCGACATACGACAGCCGATCAGTTTCTGCGACCTGTAATACACAGAAGCTTGCTAACTGATGTGTTCATGTTGACTAATAGTGCTCACATACATAAACAACATCATCCGGGTTTCCAAACACCAGTATTACCACGATGCGCCTGCTTTTCTTTCTCGGGTTTTCCTCATCGCAGTGCTTAAAAAGCCTGAAGTTCATCTGATTTGTGGTATTTACGTGTCCATTGGAAAACTTCACTGCAAAGAAGAGATTTAGACAGAGATTTATTGTTTAATGACGTCGATGACACACTACTTTCCAGACTAAGAAAATAACCTCATATTCCTGATGATTTTAAGTCTGACCGTTATCTCTTATGCGACTGCTGAGGATTTTTTTTTTCCAATCTGTAACAAGTAATGTCCCCCTGTGACGTCAAAGCGGCGCACAAGCACTAAAACTCTCAAAGGAATAACAAATCCACCGTGTTAACACTATAGTCCAGGGGTGGGCAATCTTATCCAGAAAGGGCCGGTGTGGGTGCAGGTTTTCGTTCCAACAAAGTATAAGCCACAGCT
>JAOTRN010000033.1:8196246-8214478 GCA_028566695.1 Bagroides melapterus
ACAGCTGAGTATATTGGAAGCCATGATCTACTAATTAAACAGTTGGAATCAGGTGTGGCTTCTTCTTGGTTTGAACACCGGCCCTTTCCGGATAAGATTGCCCACCCCTGCTATAGTCCATAAACACATTAGAAACAAAAAGATTCAATGTGTAATCTAAATATTTACAAACAGCATATATAATCAGCTTCATAACAAACAATGTAGTATGTATTTCTTGATGTTGTCTACCCACGTGTGTATCACAAAGTAACGATCGCCAAATTATTTTATATTACTTAACTAAAATTCACAAAGCCTCTGACCAGTCAGAAAGATTACATGATTTAAGTCTTTCAATTTACCAATAGCAGCTTTTTCTTCCCCAGCTTTTTCAGACGGTTTCCACGTACAGGTCGCCACCATTGCAGCTGCGATTAAAATGTACTTTTCGGAAATGTCTTCGCACCTCAACAGCAACGCCACGTGGTGACCGCCAGAATAGCGTATAATAGCAACAAAGAGCGCTCAGTTTTCAAATAATACTCCCTCCTTACAAAAGTAAACTTCAAAACATATTCAATAATAACCACGCATAGAGCACAATAGGATTCATTTTATCAAACAGAAATAATTTTTGGATTCAACCGAAAACTTTTATTTTGACGTGTCATAATCCGGAAATAAAATTTGAAATAACTATGTCTATATTTATAAACACCATTGCCGTAAATATTGGCTGTGTAACTAGGAATGTTTTGCTTTCTCTTGTGTTTTTGACTTCGTAAGTGTCTGGTGGAAAATGGATTCAAAGCGACTACCAGTAAAGTCGGTGCGTATAAATGTTTGGTGTTTTGTGACGCTTTTATTTAAAGTTAAATGCTTTCTCGTTAAACCACCAGGACGTTTTCACGTGATAGTTGAGTTTTTTGGCAACCTTTAGCTGGCTGTAAAGTAAATATTTATATTTATTTTATATATGGCTTGTGAAATTTGTTACACGTGTGTTTGTCGGGATTGTGCTGTTATAGTCCCTTTTTGATAATTTAGTTTATAAACGTGGCTTTCTATAATTTAGTACATAAACGTGGCTTTCTTTACCATAAAATAAAATAGCATTCTCCCGCAATTTACTTGTAAAAAAAAAAGCAAAATATATATTTTAATCGAAGCATTAAATTAAAAAGATACATTTACTTTGATGATTCGATTCTTTGACCTACGTGTTAAAGAGAGTCAATTTACGATTCTGAATCGAATCACAGCTCGGAGTGATGTCCAGAAACTTTGCAGGTATTAAGCCTATCAAACCTTGGTCTGAGGGTTTATATAGTTATTTTGTCTATATAACAACATTTCTGTTAATATGTGCACTGTTTCCTATTCGATTCGTTCGAACGGCGACTCGACTCACATTAGACTCATTCACGAATCGCCCATCACTACTCGAAGTAAGCTCGGACAATAGCGCAGTATTGTCTCGAGGTCGTTTTTGGCCACTTAATCACTCTTCCACTGTCATGGTGAACCAATACACATTTATTTTTGCTATTTTGGACTTCAAAGAGTCTTTCTAAAGCTCAGCCTTACTGACTCAAGTGACCTCTTATTGAGTCTGTAATGTGAATGCACAATTTCCTGTGTGTGCAGGGTAACCGAAACACAGATTTAACCCAAAGCATTGAGGATGACCCTTTGATCGATGGGCCGCTCATAGCCCAGAACGCCTTGGAGTCAGCCATCAAAAGAGAGTTTCAAAAAATACCCACTAACTGGGGAGCCATTTTACTGACTGTGTTGCATGTGAGTATGAAAATGCACACTTGACAGGTGATGAGTGATTTGTCCCACACTAACACACATGTATGGTGGCCTGGAAAGTCCTTGACATAGTCAAATAGTCTCTTTTCACAGGTAAAGTGTTAGCACAATCACACTAAAGATAAAGTGAGGAGATTGCTTTTAAAGATTTCCTTCCACTCACGCTGAAAGACGCCCAGTCTATATCTACATTTATTGTGTGAACTACTGATAGAAAAAAAAACAACAAAACTGCCAAATCTGCCAGCTCATCAACTTCATTGTGTCTCTCCTCAGTTAAGTGAAAAAAATCTCACAGCCTCATTGTTTTGTCTTCACTTCACTGATCACTGGTGTTGCTAATCTCATTCATTCAGTCTATTCTTTTGACAAAAAATACTGATATTAATGTTGTTTTATTAGCTCATTATTTGCTGATGTAAGTGCTAGTAGTCAGTAGTTACTACAAACAAACCAAGCACTCAAACTATGAATGAAATGAAAGAAAACTTATAGTTGTTTGAAAAACAATATATGTAGCCACAGTGAACTATTTCTATACATATTTGCATGTGCTCTCATTGTTTACCCATTTCACCTGGCCTGTAGGTGGCGTACGTGAGTGTGTGCGTGGCCCTGACTGCGGTGTGCTGGTTAACTGAGATTCACTCTGTGGAGTGCACAGCAGCATTGAACGGGGTGGACCCGAGGACCCTGGTGTTGTTATTGAAAGCATGCCTGTGGCTACTGGTCTTTCTGTTTGAGAGATGTGTGCAGTATCACCACAGCGCAGTGAGGCGGAGAGGGTACCTGAGGTTTTACAGGAAAACTGCCAAGCTCAAGCACCTTCCATTACTCATACACTCCGCAGGTACACACTCAGCATCACTTTCCTATGTTTATGAAGCAAATGAAAGCTCAACAGACAAAAACAATAAAAAAAAAAAATATTCTCACTGGCTCAGAAAACAAAACACAAAAATGTAGAGTTTATTGTCACAGTTGAAAAGTATATAATATAACCCCCCTCACAGATCCAGGGTCTGTTTTGATCCTGAGCTGAGGTTACTGTTTCTGTGGAGTTTTGCATGTTCTCACAATATCCATTGAGGTTTTCTCCCAAAACCATTCCATAAATCTTGCCTAGATGTCTGCATAGTGCTCTTTGTTGAACTGTCATCGTTCTGCCTCGCTCCCAGTTTTCCCAGGATAAAAACGGATCCATTGCAAGTATAACATGGTTTCTGGACATGATTAATTATTAATTGAGAATTACAACATTATACATGCACTTTGCCTCACTTGCACTAGAGGGCGAAACCGACAAATTTCTCATTTAACAATGGAACAATGGATTATTTTCCGATGTTCTGTATCCAAGCATCCCCTCCACATACACACAGTATCCAAGTGTTTTACAAATAAGAAGAAATTTCTGAATGTGTTTGATTTTAATAGCAGTGTGATTCACAGTATGGAATTCAACTTTGTGTTGGACAAACATTTTATCTGTTTGCTATTAACTGTAGATGATTAGTAATGTTGCACTTTCTTCTTCCTCTACAGGTAACACTGCAGTGATGATAGTAATTTCCCCCTCCTCAATGTTGGATAGCAAAGTGAAAAATCTCTCTGTGTATCTGCTCCTTGTCATCATCTGTGTGGAACTGCTTGTGTCTGGTATATGCCTTCTGGTGTATGCAGGTACCTTCAGCTTTAACCTTACTGCAAATTTAAGGAAATCATTAAAAGTCTTCTTTGCATATATATTATAAAACTCTCTCTCTCACTCTCTCTCTCTCTCACACACACACACACCCACACACACACACACACACACACACACACCTCCCCCTTGGTGCAAACACCTCGCATTACAATACCTCAGCTACTGTCTTTATTCACTTCAGGATCACACACCAGTCTGTATTACAATCAGCAAGGGTGCTCTCTCTCTCTCTCTCTCTCTCTCACCCTTCTCTCTTTTTCCTTTCTATTCCTGTCTCATTCTCTTTTGTATTTGTGCATAATCTGTGTAAGATATGTGACGCATCCAAGAGAGAAGAAGGTAAGAATGAAAGGAATGGAATCTCACTTTTTTCTTTTTTTTTTTTTGTTTTTGCCCAAGGTGACCTGAAGCTACCCCACCCCAATAAACCATAGCATTGTCTCACTATTGACACTCTCTCTCTCTCTCACACACACACACACACACACACACACACACACACACACACTTGGATTCCTTGGATGATTAGTGAACTGGGGATCGACCATGCATTGAGACACACCCTTTTTATGTTTAGTGCCATTTAAATGAAGGACACTGACAGATTAGCTGTGTGTGTGTGTGTGTGTGTGTGTGTGTGTGTGTGTGTGTTGGCAGATTAAGTTAGTTTGTGCTTTTCTTACTCCATATTATGAGTTGTTTGTTTGCACCCAGCAACATGAGAGCAATCTGATCGATCATCTAAACATTTATGCTCCACTCTATGTTTATTGTGCTAATGAACACTCCCTATCCATCTGCCCATCTCTCCGCATCCGTTTATCTCCCGCTATCCATCTCTCTCTGCCTTTTCCTAAAGGAAGGTGCAGTTAGGCCAAAGTCATGCTCCAGGCGCTTTGATGTTGCATCTCTCTCTCTTTTTTTCCTCTGTTTCTTTCTCTCTGCCTCTTCATTTGAACATGAATGCAGCGTTCTGCATGGGCCGTATGCCACCGGTGCACTTCAAAGCTGCTTTAGGGTCCTTCAAAGGGATCAGGGGAGGGGAGTTGGACTTGTATTGTCTGATCCTGATGCACAGGGAAGATGCAGTCCTGATGTGTGTGGGGTTTGTTTTTTGTTTTGGTGTGAACAGGTAGAGATTGTTTTGTGGAAGAGGCATGAAATGGACAGGTAAGAGAAAACTGGAAGCTAAAAATTAAGCTTGTGGAATGTTCAAATTCCAGCAAGAAAAAGATTTCAAGCACAGGAAACTGAATCTAAGAAAAAAAATGAATCTAACAATATTTTGCAGCATATTTCTAGATGTTTGCTTAAATTTCAGGATTTTTTTTTTACTACTTTTCTCTGTTTAAAATGCTTCACTAAAATTTTGTTATTGTTTTGTTTTTTGTGCAATACTAAAATGATATACATAAATGCATAAAAGTATATTTTCCTGAGATTGTGATAATTATTTATTTGTTTATTCATTCATTCATTAAAACTTATCATAAGAAGCTGATGTGATGTTAAAAGCTAGTTGTCTTTAAAAAGTTTTTTTTATGTGAAAATATGTCAAACTGTACTACAAAGTAATTTTTTTATTTATTAGTTTGTTTAAAACGGTCTTTGTAAATGCAACACTGCTGGTAGTGATGGTAATGATAGTAATGGTAGTGTATCATCATATCACCTATGGTCTGTAGTTATTTAAAGTATAACTTGTACACAAACTTACAGGTCTCTCTGTGTCCAAGAATAAATCAATAAAATAAACAGTATTTCAGGTTTTCCTAAAATCCAGGTAGTGTTTAATATGAATTGGGACACAGCCTGTTTATAGAATTGGGAACTCGCCTGTTTATAGAAAGGTGTGTGTAGGATTGGGGTTATGACCGTGGTTTATGTCTTAAGGCTCTGCTCTTTAACAGAGATATGTGGAATGTGACACATCCACAGAGGCCTGAATTTGCCGTTTTTTTGTTTTCCTAAGAGAGCATTCCTCGGCTCTTTCTGGATGTGTGGTGACAGAAGTGTCTAATTACCCTTAATAAACCTCGCCACATTAAAACTGACACAGTCCTGTTCACTGCTGAATGAGAAGGCTGCTGTGAGGAGAAATGTGAAGCTATTTAAAGAAGTTTCAACAAATTGAGATTGTTTGAATTGTGTGTGTGTGTGAGAGAGAGAATCAGGTCTGTTCAAGCTGATGTCACTTAATTGTAATGTCACCTAATTGCTGGCCATTTCCTCCAGGTGAAAAAGTGTACGTGTGTGTGTGTGTGTGTGTGTGTGTGTGTGTGTTAGACCTATGATTAATGCTCATCAGATGCTGAGGTTTAAGGTATCTCTTCTTTTTGTCTTAGCAGCAGTACAGACTCTATACAGGAAGCTCTCTCCCACCTTTTCATTCAGTTCAATGTCTTTGTAGCCAAAGTGATTCATTCATAAGGTCAAATTCTGAAGAAACTCAGCATAAATTCCATTTCCGTTTTTCCTCAACCGACCTGGGAATTCATTACATTCAACACTTGTCCTACACACACAGTGGCTAGAGGTACTGACACTCACTTTTTCACAGCGTAATATGTTCTGATAAATCGTACACAACAATCTTGTTTGGACTGGCAATTAGTTTGTGATTTTTATTATTTTTTTAATTTATATTTATTTTTAAATGTTTGTGTTGCAGCACATGTGATGAGGTTTAACAAGCAACGCTTGAGTCCAGATATCACCGAAGATGAGAGATCTCATAAGTTCTCCGTCAGTGACAGCGACACGCACACGGAAATGGGTTTCAGGTAACACAACACGTGTAGTCTTTAGATCAGTGCAGTGAGCGCCTGAGAAATATGGAAGGATGTAAGGAAGTCAGCAGTAGAAAGGGAGAATTTGCAGTAAATACAGTGAATCACCATAAATGGTCATCCGCACCGGGTGTAAATATAACATGCAAAGTATGGATAGAACAATATTAAACATGATTGTTTTCAAATGGCATATACAGTCTGCTGCTTATTTAATACCTGCACTTCAGACATATTCATTTCACACATAATTCCTAAAACAGCTTAGTGACTTGATTCTTAGCATATTATTTAAACCGTGTGTGTGTGCCCTGTATTGGGTAGACATTTCATCCATATTTTTACCCCGACTAGTCCCCCGTTTCCCCTGGGATAGACTCCAGGTACCTCATGACCCTCGTGTAGAATAAACTCTGCAGAAAATGCTCATGTTATGGCTACAGGATGATTCTATTGGCATACACACACAGGAGATACACAAACGTGACAATGTGCATAGATCAATGAGAGATGTCATTCAGGTTAAAGTACATAATCATTAGAATCTTTGTTACAAACTGTACTGGTTTGTGTGACGCTTGTGTGTGAGACCCCATCATCACCCACCTCCTCGTGTCACTGTAACCCAAATGCACTTTAGAAACATGCAGACAACTTTATCTCTCACCCCCATATCTCTCATTAACATCTCCATAGGTGGAGCCCCAACACACACCAACAAACACACCCGAACGCACCCTCTGGTCATGCTGAAGGGATTGTAAACAGATCATATAAACTCTGTTTCCTTATAGGAACACTACATTTCCATTTTACACACACACACACACATGAGTTAGTGGTGACCATTAGTCATGCTTTCTTTCTTTTTTTTCAGTCTAGTGTGGAGAAACATTTAATTAAATTGTTAAGACTAACCCTAGACCATGTGTCATTTAAAACAGAGACGGCTCCTACCTCGAGGAGGTGGTGGAGAAGCAAGCGGATCTGATCGAGTACCTAAAGCAGCACAACTCACTGCTGAGCAAAAGAATCCTGAGGCTCGTGGCACAACAGACCCAAGATTGAGAGAAAAGACGATGAGTGAAGAAGAGAGGATTCCGGTGTTTAGCTAGGCTTTAAATGCACGTGTGTGTCTGTGTGTTTGCTGACTAACAGCAGCGACATGGTCGACTAATCACAACGGGTTGTAACCGGGGGTAAAAAGAGCCTCCTTCTCCTTAACATTTCTATTATGCTTCCCCCGGTAACAGGTCCTGGAAGATAAAGAATGGGTGTATGCATTTAATAGGAAGTAAAAAACAATTCAGTGATCAAACCACTAGCAGTGAAAGCAAACAATGATTTAATTGCTTATGAAGTAAGGTCAAGGATTTAGGATTCAACTTATTTGTATATTTCTGAATAGCACTGACAAAAAACTTGAACCATTCAAGTCTGATTGCAATTATTCTTGTTGATCGATTGTACAGTTTCTGTAGCTAATATTCACTGCAAATTATTTGTATGTATTTTCTCTTTTTATTTAAATTCAGGTTTCGTAATAAAATTTGGATCGTTTTAAACTTCTTGTATTTCTTGCAGTTCTTCTTTATTAAACAGAAATATGCTGTAGGTTCCTAGCTGATTTTTATTTTTTTTTTATTATTATTTTTTTTAAATCGAAATCTCTAGAAACAGACTTTGGCTCATTTTGATAACTGCCTTTTGGGCCTATTTATTTTCACATGTATCCGATCGTCTTTGCTGAAGTTACTTTCACGCTGCATAAATCATGTCATGATTGCTAATGTGTTCCACTGGTATAGATGCTGCTCTGTATTTTACATTGTTTTGGGTACAAATGAAAACATGCAAAATATAATAGGTTAAATTACAACTCAGAAAAAGTGTCTTGTGTCATCTGATCTGCTTTCAGGTTTATGTTGAGAACATTCTCAAGATGTTTCTTTTATTTGAAAAGAAACTACATTTTATTTAATAAAGAATAATAAAACATTTGAAGTGCATATAATTTACATACAAACACATTTCATGCTATTTACATTGATTAGGTATTCAGTGGTTGGATGTTTTTTGTTATTGATAAACTACTTGCTTTCCATTCAGTGATCATTGTTTTCAGAGAATTAAATGCTATCTCAACTCCCCCCCAACACACACGGTACATAGAGAAACTCCATATTCTTGTCTACATTGTTTGCATTGAGCCAGTATCTCATGGCACTGGCACATAATCTGAAGAGATATTTGGTGTCATCTAGCTGGGTGTCTTTGCTGTATAGCCGTGTGCCATTCTGCTGAAAGAGCAGTTGGGATTTTGGTTGTCTTGAAGCCATCTTGTCTGCTCCAGCTCTCTTGCCATGCTTTGACAGAACACATACATTCCTCCATCATCGCTTTTACGGACATTGTCATTTACCCTAAAAAAAAACCACACAATTAGTTCAATATGTTTTGTTGCTTGCTATTTAGCCATTTTTGTTATTCCCTGCTCTTTGCATTTGTTCTTCACGTGTGTTTTGTTAACTCTGTACTGGCTCCAACTCATTGTGTGGGGGTCAGAGATGACGGGTGAAAGGTGACGACCCCACCGAAGTGTCTGAAAACAGTAGGCGGCTCCGGTAGAGTCCGGCACGCAGAGTGTGTGTTCTCACAGATACAGTGTCACTTCTCACGCACACACATTTCAACATTAACACCCAGCTGACACGCGCCCTTAAAGATACACTAAATGGTGTTTTTGAATTGAGCCTGTAAGTTGGATGTTATTGCCCCATTGCTGGTTAAGCAACTTAGCGCTGATTAATGATTCAGCAGGAAGTAACACACACTACTGTAGTGTTAAGTCAGGCCTTGTAGAACAATAGTGTTTTCTAGCATGCTGATCAATGTATACACAGACATGGCTTTGGATTATTGTGCACAATAACATTTCAGACAACTATATTGAAAAAAAGAAAACACCACAGATAGTGCGCTAATGATTATTTCACATCCATTGATTTTTCAAAAAAAAAAAGTGCTATATTTTTAATTTGTCTGGAAATGACTTCTCAAGCATGAATCAATCCCTTTCCTGATGGTAGACTAGTCTGTAAATCAGTCTGCTCTGAGACACCACAGATGAAAGCTAGACTCAAACCCCTGTGGTTTAGACTAGCTATAATTCTGCACTAGCTTTTGCACAAAACGTTTAGAGTAAATAAGTGTTGTCTGTACACACTGTGTCGTGGTGGATTTAGTGAATGCCACCCGTGCTTTACTGTGTGTGAGGTAGGTAGATACGGGGGTGGGGCAATTCCTCTGTCTGTGTATGTGTGTGTTTCTGTTTCGGTGGTGTATTTGATTTAACTGGCTTTTTTGTGATCTTTGCGAGTGTGTGCTTTGTTTACTTCTCCCAGTCTAAGAGAAAGTCTAAAAGCTCATGGGATGCCACAATTACACCGTCATTTAGTTCAGAACTGTTTACACACTCTGTGTGTGAGAGAGTGTGAGAGAGACAGATCTTACTAAACTTTTACTGCGCCAAGCTTAATTACAGTTCTGTTAATTAATCCAGTTTGTCTTCCACACACAGACACAATGGAGTGGTGACCTTTCAAATAAAGCACAATTAGTGGGCAGGATTTGGTGTGTTGCTGGGGACTCTGTCCAGGCATTTAAAGTATGTGGTAAATATTTGTTGGTATTTATTTAAGACAAAAAAATGCCAACCATTCATACCTATCTACTCAAACTATTTAAAGGTAAGCTAGACTTTAAGTTTAGCCGTATAATTCATTGACCGTGTGTGTGAGATTACCTTAGGGAAAGGGGACTCTGGAGTGTAGAGGCAGGCAGCGTTTGTGTGGACAGTGATGTCTCCTGTATTTTCGCCGCAAATTCAGAAAATCTAAAACACAAGGGAATAAAAAAGAAAAGCATTTTAGTTGAAGTATTGTTCTTATATATAAATTAACAAATAAATAAATAAACTGTCATACTGTAGTTCAAATTATGCATGTAGCTTGAAACCGGAAATTCGTCTTCAAGAGCCAAACAAAAGGAGGTTTTAAACTTTACCTTGTGAAATTATTTAGACTTTTTATATTCACGTCTTTAAAAAAGGTTATTATTCTGTGAGAATTCATGCAAAGTTCTTTCTTTATTTTATTATTATTATTTTTGGTTAGGGGCATCGGGGACCACCGGGGCGTTACCTAAAAATACAACGACTTCACAAGAATTGGACCAATATATCAATCAAGCGTCGATTTGTTAACAAGCAAAGGTAGCCTACGTGAGGCCATATAGACCCACCTTCATCCCCCTCCATTTCTTTTATTTCTTTCTCGTTCCCCTCTGTGGTGGCCTTATGCTAATATCCCTCGCGCATTGTGTTCAGCGGCATGATTAACAATAGGGCACCGGAGCTTGAGCGCCCGCGGGCACGATCTTAATTGCGCGTAGCCGCCGTTGGCATTGGAATTTATGGGGTGCACTGAATTAATCCTCATAATCATGCTTACACCCTGAGCAGCTATAAAATACAAAGAATGTGACGTAACACTCCGCGAACATTTTCCGTAACAACAAAAAGATTTCTGATTGAAGAAACAACTATGTCTATTGAATGTCTCAAATAAATGTGTGTCCTATTAATGTCTAAAAAAGAAGACCTCACTTCAGGTCTTCTCTGGTTTCCCCGCTAAAAGGCACTTCGAAGGGCACTAAAAGTCAGTGACCCCAAACCAAAGTCACTGGACACTGGCTATGGCAGCTTTCCAAACGGCCTCCTACTGCACTAATTAGTTTGCACGAATAGTACGCCACCTCTAGTAATGTATAAAGATAAGCTACCATTCTGGCATATTGTGTACACCAGTATAAGCCATGTGATCTTTAGTGATTATTATCATTACCATATCATTACGCACAAGGGAATGCCATCTCTTTGTTGTGCGTAAATTCTCCCACCAAAAAAAAGCGATCTCCCCTGCAACCTCAGAATTCATTTTTTATTCTAGGAATCTGTTATGAATCAGCGAAATCGTTTCCTGTCACTGCCTGGCCTTTCGATTTCGTCATTTCATTCAGGAAAACTTCTTGGCAAGTGCACAGCACCGTGTCGGATGCACTCCCACGGCTGAATGTTTATTCAAGTTCGCCCGGAATTTTAAAAATGAATTAAGTGAATGGATCAAAACTGTTTTCTGAATTCGTAAGCTTGTTGTATTCTTTCCCAAAAACATCAACAATACATGCACTGGAGATTAAAAACGCACCATGAACACTCATTTGGCAGGTTTACTTTACGCATCAAGGTTCCTCGTTCATCCAGATGCGTGAAAACATCCATAGCTTTTCTCCTTTAATCTTTAAATATATGTTTTTTTGTTTTCTTCCAAATTTACATATGAGTACATATGAGATATGAATCCATACCTGGTTTTTGTGCGCTGACCAGAGTCAGCACCGTGACTAGGAGCAACAGGGCGAAGAGCGGATGGAAGAATCTCATGCTGATGCGACTTCTTTGCCAAATAACAGGCCTCTCCTCTGCTTTCCTCAAGCACCACTTTAAGATCTAGGTTGTCAAGACGCTGTGGAAATCCAGTTACAGTATTGCAAGGACGTCCGTTCGTCACAGGAAATCTAAAACGCTCTCTCTCTCTCTCTCTCTCTCTCTCTCACTGTCTTTGGCGGGGACAGTTCAGTTTGAACAAAGTGGACTATCCCCCTTCTTTTTAAACAGACGAGACAAAGGGGGGTGGGGGTGGGGGTGGTGGACGGGACTAAGGGTGGAGAAAATTGCACAGGGTAAAGGGAGGATATGGAATCCACCCTAAGACTGGGTGGGGACAAAAAAAAGACAACCCTCACTCACTCACTCACTCACACACACACACACACACACACACACACACTTTGCATTGCACATATTGACCCCACATGTAGAGGGTAATAGAGCTGACAGGAAGGTACCTTCCCCCATTAGAAAGTAAGAGTTGGGGGTTTGGCAGAATGTGTTGCATGAGTATCCAAAAGAGATCTGGGATCTGGTGTGATTGTGTGAGCTGTTGTAGGACGTACATTGTGGTGAAGAGTTGCGTGTAGCAATCCAGTGACTAAACTGGAGTGACTGGAGTTTGTTTGCACTTAGAAGTCAGTCTGTGTGATAAAGTGAAGTGTTGACTTACAGAGAATAACATGGAAAGTGTGCAAGTCTGTTTTGGGTTACACATTATTGCACCACAGGTGTGTGTGATGAATGTGGATCGGCATATGTGCGCATATGTGTGTGTGTGTGTGTGTTTGTGCGAACGAGCTGAAAACACTGCTCGAAGCTGTTGGATCTATGAGCTCTCACTCCACTAATGAGCCGCTATTGACCTCCACTACACTACTGAGAACAAAAAGTCACACCAGGAGACCGAGCCTGACATACAGAATACAGCCACACACACACACACACACCACACCTCAGATACACAAGTAGACATTAGTTCTCAGCAGCTGCTGACCATTAGGGCCACAAACCATAGTATTAGCTGCAGTATATATTTCATGTTCATTTCTTTTTATTATATAATCTATAACTCAAATAGAACACGCAAATGTGAACCTCCAATAGGCTTTGTCTGACTCACATAAAGTGAAAATTACCATAAAAAAAATGCAAACATATTTCTGTAATGATATCAATTCTGTACAGTTACACATAGGCTAGCATGTGAGTAATCTTACAATGTCTGTTACTTCTTGGCTTATAAAAGTTCACACTCAACTAACAAATGTAAAGGATCTCATGATATAAAAACAGTGTGCAGTTTTATGCTAACTTTTTTTGTTCATCCAGTTACAGTGTTAACAAAGCCAGACAGGGTATGCTAACGTTGAATAGTCTTTTGTGTGTCCATTAAGATTGGGCAGTGTAATGCTAAGTTAGGCATATGCTTAAGTTTGGGGGTATTATTGGTTCAATATGGTAATAGTATTAGACATACAGACTCTCTCTCTCTCTCTCTCTCTCTCTCTCTCTCTCTCTCTGTGTGTGTGTGTGTGGTTTAATGAGCCGAAGTCGTTAATGGCTTTGCTATTGTGTGGAAGACGGGGAGGACTAGCATGATATGCAAATGCTGTTTCAGCCCCATTAAGCAGATAAGTGCAAGCAAATATCAGACACAATTTGTTCATGCATTAATGTGTATGAGATCTCTTAGCAACTAAAATATGTAATTGTGTGTGTGGGGGGGTGGGTCTTTATTGAACTCTTGGACTCAGTGTGTGTTTGTGTTCATAATTACACACGTGCAGAGGGTCAGTGCTGCATGTTAGTCCACTCTTTTGACCTGTGTGTGTGTGTGTGTGTGTGTGTTTGTGCGTATGTGCTTCCATGTTCACTTATCACTTCTTCAGTTTTGTACAGTTATAGTTTTAATACCATAATTGATTTTCTTGGTGACATCTAAACTTCTATAACAAAGTGAGTGTGTGTGTGTGTGTGCGCTTCCATGTTTACTTATCATTACTTTACTTTGGTATAGTTAGAGTTTTAGCGGCATAAATGATTAGTCTTAGGTTATTGCCTAAACATTTATACTGATGAACTGCATGTGTGTGTACCTATAGTCCTGGTAATACTTGATATACAGTAGATGATTAGCTACTACGCTTAACATCTACTTAGCTCTGTGTGTGTGTGTGTATGTGTGTGTGAGACAGAGAGAGAGAGAGAGAGAGACTACACATTCTCCAAGCTTTTTTCATGCCAATTAGGATTAGAACTCAGCATGTTGCTAATGGATGAGGTAGGGAGAGAGAGACGGACCAAACGGCCCGACACTTTGACACTAAAGCCAGCCTTTAGCCCCTGCTGGAGCGGTATGTGTCCACGTGTGGCTGAGTGAACGTCTGTTCATCCTTGGGGAGGTAATTCATTGCTTAATTATGTTTGCAAAACTGCTTCTCCTTGATGTCATGCCTTCCATGTGCATTCTCTCTGTGTGTGTGCGCGCGCGCGTGTGTGTGTGTGTGTGTGTGTGTGAGAGAGAGAGAGAGAGCCAGTCAGTCTCTCACAGAATTTGAAATTCTTGATGTTAACACACATTGTCCTCTTGCTTCATTTAAATATGCTAATGAGGCTGCATTGTTATTCTTAGACACCTGGTACTCCTGGACACTAGCAACCTTCAGTACTAGACTTAATTTTGTGTGTGTGTGTGTGTGTGTGTGTGTGAGTGATAAGGAGATCCATCACAAATGACTGATTTTAGTCTGAGTAATTAATATATTACACAATGAAAAGGTTACAAAGTGTCTGTGTGTGTGTGTATATACCAATTGTGACAGGTGCAGCCATTGAGTCTGGCATGTGTGTGTGTGTATATGTGTGTGTCAGTAAGTCTGTCCTGTCTGTTACTTAGTCTGTGTTGAAATGTTTACTTTGTTAGGGATTAGATGTCATTACTGGGATTAACCTGCCCCTTTAAATAGTCCCTCTGCTGAGAAGCGTAGGTTACGGATTTCAATGACACACGCGCACACAAACAAACACACTCACACACACACTCACACACACACATACACACACACACACACCTCATAGGTATAGTATTATTGAAGACATTAAATATAAAAAAGCAAGAACCAAACTATGCAAATTAAAATCCATCTCAGGTAATAACCTGATATTTATTCCAAGGTTTCTTTGCTGCCCAGCTGAATTTTTTATTCTATGTTTTTTCACATTAACAAAGACTTAAATAACAAAATTGTCATTAACAGGTATTCATTTTAACTTATAATTCTTATCATTTAGTTGAATTCTTTGTAATGCAAAATACAGTGTGAAAGAAGAAACAAGAAAAAACAAATGAGAATTCAGACTTTTCTTCTTTAAATGATCCTCAGAAAATTCAGACGACACTTGCATCTGATTGGTCAAGCTCATTTTCAAACATCCAATGCAAACAGTACTTTTGTTCATGGTAGGCTCGCGACTCCAAAGCTTCTCAAGCTGCCAAATCCTCAGGTATCACCTTACTCCTTCTTTGTTGTTTGTTTCAGGATTCTGTGGCATGGTGTTGTCTTTAAGGTAAGATTATTTATCCAAATCCTTTTACAACTTTTTCAATCCTGATAATTCTCTCAGCAAAACTGTCTTGGTGAATTGACAACAAATGTTCGACTTTAATTAAAAAAAATCTTGAAACCACTTAAGCATAGCGGTTAGGTAAAACTTTCCTGATGAATGCATCAATAGAACAGGATTTACACAGACTATTTAGAGTATACAGTCACGTTATTTGTTGTTTTGATGGCAGTCATGATGGTGATTAGTCAGTGTTTTGCTTACAGTGTCAGTTTTAGCGTTTGTATCAAGTTGTCGAGTTCTTTGGTCTCAAGCAAGTAAAGTAAAATTCTATTTTTAAAAAGTTACCCTAGAACAAATTAAAATGAAGAAGATGAGGAAATTTCATTTCTCTACGATTTGTTAGTGTTTTGATGCATTCTCTCTACTAAATTAGAGGACACCAATGTAACATAATTCTGTACAAGATGATTTTAATAATGAGAAATTAAATGAAAATCACTTCACATGTATCTTTACGTTTACATTTACAGCAATTGGCCAACGCTGAGTGGAGAGAATGCGGCAGTGGGTTGGAAATATTAGAACTTATGCAGGTTGAAAACAAGTCATGCAGCTGCATTTTGGATCATTTGCAGAGGACGAATTGCGTTCATAGGTAGATCAGCCAGCAGTGAGTTGCAGTAGTCCAGTCTTGAAATGACAAGAGACTGAACAAGTACCTGAGCAGCCTGTGTGGACAAAAATGGGCGAATTCTTTTAATGTTGTAGAGAAGAAACCAACATGACTGTGTGAAATGGACAGTTGATTGTCCATGGTTACCCCCAGGTTGCTAGCTGTGACTGAAGGGGAGACTAGGACATTGTGTAGGGATATTGCAAGATCCTGACCTGGGGATGAATCACCCCAGGATGATCACCAGTTTTGCTGGGATTGAGCTCATGAGCTGATGAGCTGTCATCCACGATGATATGTCTGCGAGACATGCTGAGATCTGAACAGAAGCTGTGGTATCTGAGGGCAGGAAGGAGAAGCAGTATCATCAGTGGTACAATATCTTCATCAACAGAGTGAGTATACAAGGAGAAAAGGAGAGGACCAAGTACTGAGCCTTGTTGGACATCTATAATTCTGAATGTGACAGAAATGTTTTCTTATCACTTCATGCATGGGTGTACTGTTGGTTGTCCAAAGTCTGTTTCTAATTAGGGTTTCTACAGATCAGGGTTTTGTAGGTTATATGTTGAATAGAGTGATCTCTCTCTCTCTCTCTCACACACACACACACACACACACACACAGCCTGACCTCTTTCTCCCCCTGATTTCATTCCATAAAAGCAAAAACACATGATGTGCCAATCTCTCTCTCTCTCTCTCTCTCTCTCTCTCTCTCTCTCTCACTGACACACACACACACACACACATTTCCCTGTGTGCCTAAGAGCGAGTTCAAAGTGAGCTTGTTATTGTTGGTATCAAGTGTGTTCAGTCATACAGGTAGTGTGTGAGCCGCCGACAGGAAGTTTTATCAGTGTTGAACTTTATTGATTGTTCCTCAAGCAGATAAGAGCGACATCCTACCATAACCTTCTTTCCTCCTTAACCTTCAATTAAACCCCCTCTTCAAGTTTACAACACACACACACACACACACACACACACACACACGCACACAGTAGACTTTACAATGCCTATATAGTTACTACCAGGAAACAAGCTCTGAAACCACACCCCCTTCTTCCTCTTTTACACACACACACACAGGAACACTAGAAGGTCCACCCCTTTCCCCTGAAATTCCTCATGCCATGGATTCCACAAGATGAAACATCTTTAATGTCCTTCTACTCCAATGTGTACTTTTGTATCCAATCATTGTTGCAGAGTCGCTCAATCTAATATTGACTATCTGGTAACCACTGAAGTTTACTGAACTCACCATTGTGTCTGTGAGAGCAGCTTGGGACGACTTGTGCAAAATGGTGCATTATCAAGCAGTAGCTATTGGTTATGAGAAGGTGGTACAGGTGGTATGTACTCAATGCTCGATTGATGCCTAATATGTGCCTAGAAAACCACCATTACAGTACCACCCGACTGAAGTGCAAGTTGGGTCACTGGATTCTGGGCTGTTTCCTGTGAACTGACTAACTAGTTTCTGTGAACTGTCATTGAGATTTTGGTTTTCAGATGTTTTGACCTATTGTGCATCCTGAGATGCTTTTCTGCTCACCATGGTTGTAAAAATTGGTTATTTTCTTCTTCTTGTCAGCTCACAGGAATTTTTTTCCCCACACTATTCTGTGTTGACTATCAAAAAAATCTCAGGAGAGTGTCAGTTTCTGAAACACTCAGACCAGCCTGTCTAGCACACAACCACCACCTGACAGTCATATTTTCCATATGTCATATATTTTCTGCTATGCTGATAGCATGTGATTGGCTGACTGGATTATTACACGAACAAGCAGGTGTATGTGTGTATACATTTCGAATTGTCTGATGCTAGAGAGATTTAATTAACCAGTGTCACACTGATTAATCTGTGGTTCTACTCTCTGTCAAAACCATAATGTTTATTAATGTTTAATAAATAACTGGTGATCACGAAGTGCCTTCCTGACAATATTCAGTCACCCTCTGATGTGTTTTAAAGGAAATGATATAGGTTCAAGTGATACAGGACTCTCCAGTTTCACTGTGATTGATGTAGTTAGACATAATGAAAATAAACAAGTGGGATTTTGCTGAACCTGAATGCATTTTGTTCATTTATATTTTCAATTCAATTCAATTTTATTTGTATAGTGCTTTTTACAATGGTCATTGTCACAAAGCAGCTGTACACAATCAAAG
>JAOTRN010000033.1:8230046-8253013 GCA_028566695.1 Bagroides melapterus
TGCAAGGAGGAACAGGAGGAGCACTGCCAGAGCCCTGCAAAATGACCTCCAGCAGGCCACAAATGTGCATGTGTCTGTTCAAACGGTCAGAAACAGACTCCATGAGGGTGGTATGAGGGCCCAACGTCCATAGGTGGGGATTGTGCTTACAGCCCAACACCGTGCAGGACGTTTGGCATTTGCCAGAGAACACAAAGATTGGCAAATTCGTCACTGGTGCCCTGTGCTCTTCACAGATGAAAGCAGGTTCACACTGAGCACATGTGACAGATGTGACAGAGTCTGGAGATGCCGTGGAGAACGTTCTGCTGCCTGCAACATCCTCCAGCATGACCGGTTTGGCAGTGGGTCAGTAATGGTGTGGGGTGGCATTTCTTTGGAGGGGCACACAGCCCTCCATGTGCCTGCCAGAGGTAGTCTGACTGCCATTAGGTACCAAGATGAGATCCTCAGACCCCTTGTGAGACCATATGCAGGTGTGGTTGGCCTTGGGTTCCTCCTAATGCAAGACAATTTTAGACCTCATGTGGCTGGAGTGTGTCAGCAGTTCCTGCAAGACGAAGGCATTGATGCTATGGACTGGCCTGCCTGACCTGAATCCAATTGAGCACATCTGGGACATCATGTCTCGCTCCATCCACCAACGGCACGTTGCACCACAGACTGTCCAGGAGTTGGCAGATGCTTTAGTCCAGGTCTGGGAAGAGATCCTTCAGGAGACCATCCACCACCTCATCAGGAGCATGCCCAGACATTGTAGGGAGGTCATACAGGCACGTGGAGACCACGCACACTTCTGAGCCTCATTTTGACTTGTTTTAAGGACATTACATCAAAGTTGGATCAGCCTGTAGTGTGTTTTTCCACTTCAATTTTGAGTGTGACTCCAAATCCAGACCTCCATGGGTTAATAAATTTGATTTCCATTGATAATTTTTTTGTGTGATTTTTTTGTCAGCACATTCAACTATGTAAAGAAAGTATTTAATAAGAATAATTCATTCAGATCTAGAATGTGTTCTTTTGGTGTTCCTTTATTTATTTATTTATTTTTGAGCAGTGTATATTAGGAAGTGAGGATTTAGAGCTGGCAAAATTGTAATCGGCTGGTAGGACGTCTCAATATGTAGCACAATTTGCCAAACTGTCCATAAGCGTGCCTCTTTACTTAACTTCTTTCACTTGAAATCTTACATTAGTATGAAAGTGGGTTAAGAGCCTGTCGTGTTTTACCTGTTCTGATTTCCTCTTGGTCTGTCCCGTTCACATAGTCTTGGCTGACTAACGATGCAAAACATGCCTGTGGAAGGGAAACACAGACACAAGACTTAATTCCAGTGAAAAATGATCCATTAACACGAACAAGCAAACACACACAACACGCTTTGTTTTCATTTCCGGACTCCCAAATGACTCCCTGCTAGATAGATGGAGTGCACAATTTAGGCTAAATTTCCCCCAGTATAATAATGAGTGCAATACAATAAAGAAGAGATTTGAGTTGCAGCTAGTAATTAGTAAAAATATGAAGGGAAATTAAGCTACAGAATCGTGGTTTTCTTGTTTAACGGGTATCAAATGCTAACATTAAAAACTGTAAGAATCATTGTTATTATTATTATCCGTTTATCTAACTTGGTGGCGCAAGCCTGCTACTGCTAGCTATCCACTAATTCGCATTCAACATCGCCAGACGTCCAAGACGCGTCCTTACTTCAAAAGAAGCTTCAAGATCATCCACTAAAGTGTTGCCCGATGTTCTTGGTCCCGAAGCTCCAGGACCAGGAAGAGGAGGATGCGCGCCGGGAGGCTGCTGCGGCTGTCCGGAAAACATTCCACCCAGGGAGGACGCCATCTTGGACTTTTGTTTTGTCCGCTGTTTGCTGTTCCTTTCCGCATTCACTGCCACCTAACGGCTGCTTAGAGTTCATATGAATATGGCATACATAGTGAATTGTCAGCAGCCGAATATCCAGTTTTCTGCCCCCTAGCGAATATTGCGTGTACTACTGCCACCTATTGTACCTCGGTTTGTGACGTCTTCAGTGTATTGTCGACTAGCGGATATTTCATAATTTTTATTTGTTTGTTTGTTTGTTCGTTCAAGTGAACGCGCGTAATTTATTTTTAAAACAGTAAATGTAATTTTATTAATTTGTGAATTAATTTGTTTGTTTGTTTGTTCAAGTGGTTCGTAATTCGTGGTTAAAAAGAGCAAGACATTTTTTGCTACAATTTGGAACTCTATATGGACTAAAATTGCGCTCGCCGGAAAACCATGGCAACAGGTAGTTAAATAAAGTTAGGAACGCCCTCAAGCGCCGTGAACTCAGGGTGCGTGTAGATGGGTCAACCAACAGGGGGAGACATTGCTGCATGAACACTAGAAAAGGCAAAAAAAAAAAAAAAAGTACACATTTTTATGTAATAAAGGTAAAAAAAATTACATTTACAAATAATCACATGCACGATGGCAGTAATATATTATATAAATATTATATATATAACTGACAAAAAAATGATATTGTACAAATATTAAAATCCAGTGATTTTGTACAAATCTTCCAGTGAAGTTTGTGTTTAGACAGAAAACAAAGAATTTATTTTATTTGTTTCTTTGTTTTTACCGACCCTGTTGATCAACAACAACAAGGTGCCTAATCACAGACATATACAAGTCTAGCATGACACAAATGCATATAATTACCATCAGTTTACATAATGAAATGAAATAAAGTGATGTAATAAATGATTAGTCTTCGATTTCCCTGTGTATATTTGGTTACTTAATTTACTTAATTTACCGTAAGCATTTTATTACTATATCGCAAATATGTAGTTATCATTTTGTGAAAGCAGAATGATAAAAGTAGGCTTAGCAGATGTTTGTTACACACACACATACAGCCATGTCTCAAGTAATTATTTACCTTGGAGTATGGCCTCATAAAGCACCTTCATTATTACAACTGACCTTGCATCAGTGAATCAGAAAGAGGAGTGTCCTCAGACAGACAGGAGGTGACAGTTCACATGGTGTGAATCCTGAAGTTTGCTGGTATTTTAAGTTGCAGATATTGATGCACAACTAGGCACACTTTCAGTATTGTGGACAAATTTAAATGACAGGAAATCCCTCAACTATGCATACATAGTATAGGGCTCTAATTGTTTATGACAGGAAATCTATAAACTCACCTTCGTGGCAGATTTCTGGCAAGCAAATATCCATTCCCAGGAGAGCACAGGATGCATGGTGTATAGGTTTTGTAATGTGTCCTTGCTGACAAGCTGGCTATGCTGGACAAGATACTGATGTGCTGTTTCAAATGCAATTTGCGGAAAGCACATGAAAGTGCTCTTATCTATCAGCTTATCCTGCACTCTCAGAGACAATGAGACCAAACTGTACCTTTCATTGTCAATGGGGTGGTACTATCAAGGGGACATCTATTGTATTTTATTATGTATCTTTTACCTGTGAATGTGCATGTACCTTTTAGAGTTCAGGATCATTAATAAATAAAGTCAAATTAGGTACATGAAATCCATCTATCAATTTTCTGTACCACATGGTCGCAGGTGTCTTGGAGTCAATCACAGGGAATCCATGGCACAGTACAGGGGACACCCTGAATGGGATGCCAACCCACTGCACTCTGGTGCTAGATAGGTCAGTTCCAGAAAATGCTGTTCTCACACGACAATCTCTAGTAAAAAAAAGCAAACAAAAAAAAAGTTTGCAGCAGTTCTGTGGGAGAGGTTAGAGAAGAACTGCCAGGAACAGCATATCCAAACTTGAAGAATATGAACTACAACAGCAGACATTCCACTCCTGGAAATTAAGCAGGATGAAAAAGACTTGACTGTAATGTGCCAGTTGTGGTGTTTTCCACTGATGTACAGAGATACATGATAAAATGGCCAGTGAGTGTACATGATACCTATGTTATTTCATGTCCCATTTACTCTCACACTCTTTGTATTGCTCATGATCTCATGAATCGAAATCCTGTATGCAGCACATGCACCATTTTTTCATGAACAATCAGGACATCCATTTATCCATGCAACCACATAGGACACATCTTCTGGCTTGCATTCAGAGACCCCTTAGGTGTAGGTTACCACTGAGCTACGACTCACCAGTCTGTCCCAGCTTCGACCTCATCTGCCATAGGGGCGCATTAAAACATGCACGCGGACATCCGTGCATGCACACACACGCTTGAACGCACAGAAACCAACGTACCAACTCACGTCCCCGCAGAGACACGCGCATGAACGAACGCGCGCGCACCCCCCTACACAAACACACACACACACACACAGAGAGAGAGAGAGAGAGAGAGAGAGAGAGAGAGCGAGATAGAGGGATATGACATTCTGAGCACTGAAGAGCCTTTAAGGAGGATGCTTGAGCGTGATGCCTCCGTGACCGCGCGCGAGCGAGCGTGTGTGTGTTCGTGTGTGTGTCGCCCTGGCTGACTGAGCCTAGTTGGTTATAGAAAGTGTTGCCACCAGTCTGTAAGCTCTCAGACTGCAGCTACTGCATGAAAGCGCAGGTAAGTCCGCAAAAATCAGAATGCACTGCCATTTTCTCTCTCTCTCTCTCTCTCTCTCTCCCTCTCTCTCTCTCTCTCCAGTCTTCTAATTTCTTAATGTATCGATAAAGGGCTGAAGACTGATGCCCAGAGATTGAAAGGCTGAACGTGTCCACACAAGGACGCCAATTATTTCAGATTATTTCCTTGAATTATCTTCCCGGTAACGCGCTTGATTTATCTGAAGAGTGTCTTTTAGGGTTTATTTATTTATTATTTCTTTTCTTTTTCTTTTTTTTAACAAAAAACGGGATAACTTGTTGGAAATGTTGTAGGAAATCCCTCGGTATTTGTAAGGACAGAAATGATGGCAGTTCTGCAGTGGATAAAGTGTGCACCGGCTGTACTTTGACCTGTTTGTGCGTGGACGCGTTAAAAAAGGGCGCACCTGTGATATGGAGAACTAACAGTTCCATGCAGTTTTGATAAAATGAATGAATCCGCTTATGCAAAGCTGATGCAGGAAGATACCTTTAAGATATGAAGCTGTAACTGTAATGCATATTGACCCTGGGTGGGGTATTTATGTAAGCAAGTGTTTTTATATTAACATTTGTGTCACAATAACAACAAATACAATAAAATACAAATGTTAGACGCATTATTAATATCAAATGGCACAAATCCCAATTAAATCCATTACATTTTTATTTAACATTTTGGACAATGTCTTGATTTTATCCCAAGGCAGTTTAGGGAAAGAGACATGTTAGAGTTTTCTGTCTGGCTCATAAGGCAAGATTGTTTGTGATCAACAGCTGGTTTGAGTTTTCAGATACTGCTGATCTGGGATAATTTAGTACTTAATTTGGTGGAACCAAAACAAAACAAATAAAAATATCATCCCACTGAGCATCAGTTCTACAACTGGAAACACTTTGTTAATGAAAATAGACTGGCCAGACTATTCAACTAACTCAAATTTGTGCCCTTTACAAACATGATGAGCAGAAAAGCATCTCTGAAGCAGTGAAAGCTTCAGGCAGATGGGCTTCAAAAGCAGAAATCAACATCAGGTTCCACTCCTTTCAGACAAGAACAGGAATTTGGAGTTGTATAGAGCACACAGCCTCACTGAAACTTCACAACTGATCGAATCAAGATTTTACAATTGTCATCCAAACTGTCCAGTGTATAGAAACCTAAATTTAAAGTCAACAACACTGCTGCTGTTCATATGTCAACATTTCACCTTTCACATCCTGTAGCTGTTGCTGGTATTAGCTGCACTGGATATTACCCAGGGGAAGCTGAAACTCCCTACACCTTCAGGACATGGCTGAACCATTATGACAAAATGAAATATGAGTTTAGTTACTTAGTGGCCTATAAACATCATGCTGGGTGTTGAAAATAGTAAAGTTTATTTTGTGTCAGGAGAGGAATGGTCATGGTTTTGCAGAGCTTATGAAAGTTGGATGTGTGGAGAGAGAGCCAGAGAGAGAGAGAGAGAGAGAGAGAGAGAGAGAGAGAAATGATATATATTACCGTAAATTACTAGGACTGAATATTGCCTTGAGCTGGCTCTCTAAGAATTACAATGTGATGGACGCACACACACACACACACACACACACACACACTTGAAGCAGAGGGTGATTATAGCTAAGCCAGGAAAAATCCATAGCCTCTAAGAGCACAGTGTGCTCACAGCTAAAAGTGAGACTTTGAATGAGACCTACTGTATTTGCTCTAGCATCAGCTCTCTACAGCTTCTACCACAGCTCCACACAGCCAATCATATATTTTCTCTCTTAATCATCCTCTTGCTCTTCCATTTTCCCTCTTATTCTTGTCTGTATTCATTATCCCTGTCTTGCCCTTTCATCCTTGGACATCTTTGTCTCTAATCAGTGACTCAGAGTTTGCTGGTGTGTCTTGATCTTCAGTATTTTCTTGCCTGGTTATTTCTGATCTAAAACATATAGTTTTTTTAATCATTCTCTTTTGCCTTATATCTTCTGGCTATTAAGAGCCATGTAACTATAACTGGTGATACAAATGACCAAGGTAATTGTGGATGTATTAAAATACATTTTGTCAGGGTGTGAAAATTCATTTCAATTAAGCTTATTAGGTTTATATTTAGATTTAAATATGTGTAAAAAGAATACATAGCTAATATTCTTAACTGCGTAATGTGTAACATAAACATTGCTTTGTTTCTGCACTGGACACTGACTGTTTTCCTGTCGGTTGAATAAAGTGATAGAGTAATTGAGGATTTGATTTCTACCACAGCGCTGCTGAATTTGCTATTCTAGTTTTCTGCCACATAAAAAGATTCAGAGCAAAAAGATTTTCTTGAATAATCCCTTCAGGATTTAGCGATTTTTTTTTCAGTTGCCAAAATTAACACAAAATCAACCAAACTCCACGATTTTATGAGGAACTTACAGTTTCTTAAAAATGACCAGAAAAATCTCTGGTCATTTTTGCAAAGAAATCAAGCAATTTTGGCTGCAAATATCATGGTGATATAATGATGTTTTACAGCTGATAGCATGAGTGATAATAGAAACTACTGTATATAGTTTTGTGGATGTTCTATAACATTATTTATGACTGTTAATGATTCAAATATTTTTGTAGTAAACACAGTTTCTGTGAACAATTTTATTTATGTTTCTATAAATGTTGCACAGGTTATACCTGACTTAAATAAATAAATAAAAAGTATCCGTAGTTTGTGTAAAAGTTTGGGCAACCTAATAAGTCAGTATATAGTAACACTTATTTTGACAGATATCACAGATATCAAATGCTTTTTGTTTCAAGTTAGGGGTCTGTCTATTTGTGTTTTAGGAATCTGCAGCCACATCTTTGTGGTTCTGCACTATTCTTAGGCTCATATTGCATGCACAGCATAATTAAGATCGACCCATAGATTTTTGTGAAATCAAGGAACTATGAGGACCATTCCAGAAAGGTCAGTTTGTGTTTAATGAAATAATTCATGGTGGGGTTTGGGCCATTGTAGAATCAAGACACTTTAGCTTCAGCTTCTCAACTGTCTGATATATTTGTGTAAATAATATGCTGATATTTAAAGAGTCCATTTTTACATCTGCATGCTCACCTCAAAGTGTAATAGACCTACCCCAGACATTTTTTTGAATGTTCTTCAAACATACTTTTAGTGATTGTGGTCAAAGAGGTCATTTTTCCAACAGGGCCCACAGCCATATATTTGTTCACTTTGGCAAAGAAATCAAGTAATTTCTCTGACTTCTCTGAAGTAATGCCACTTCCATGCAGATTATGTTTGTACAAACAATGCTTCTGTGACAGGTAAACCTTCATATAGGTCCTTGCTGTCATTTGATTTTTTTTTGTTTTTTTGTTTTGCTTTCATGGTTTTCCCCCTTAACCTCCATTTCTTGATGCTGTTTGGGTGGGTTGAAATTGAGAGCAGGAAATGCTTTGAAATCCTTTTTATAGACTGCTTCTGCTTTGAAGTTATCAATTAGATTGATTTTTACCTGCTTAGAAGAGCCCATGGTGTGTTGGGTTTAATGTTAGGTTTGAAGAGACAGAGAATGTATGATGCTCTGGAAATGATAAATCAGTAGCCAATTCCTAATGATAATTCTTAATCAAGAGTCTTATCAAGTAAATTAAGTCCTAGATAATTAAGTTATGAGATTTTATAACAGAACAGGAAGGATGTCCACAGTTTTTCTCATGTCATAATTACTATTTTAGTTTTTCCTTGTTTGTTGCTCAGATATAAAGTAAAGTAAACTTTATACTCTATTTTTGGTTCAGTTACATTAAATGAATAGTAAAGTGTGTTAAATATTATTACATAAATGATTTGCCATGAATGATCTGTAGTGTTTCTCAGATGGTTATTAGGTGTTAAATGTAGTTGCAGGTTCACTGCTGTGAACCAGTTGCCTAGCTGGAAGCTTCTTGATGATTCATGATAAGGGAACGAGAGATTAATAGAGGAAGGATGTAGCAGGTCACATCACTGAATTTTTCTTGCTTTTAACAGTGAACTATTTTTGGGCCTGTGTGTTATTCCGGGAGAACGTCCTGCCTTTATTTGATCCAATTATCAAATCGCATGTGTTGAAATGAATCGAGTTAAAGGCTGGAAAATAAATGTTTGAGTTTTATTGCGAACAAAATTTAGAAACATAGCCTTCAAAGGAAAATTATGCGTACATCAGGAAACGAGAACAAAGTTGGCACTGCCTTTGTGTCTTCATGATAATTCAAACTATGTACACCTCCATATAAAATGTGACTCATGCGATGTCTGTCGAAGTTGTTTATGAACATTAAACAGTCAAGCATGTGACTAGTAATACAAGCCACAAAGTAGGCCATATGTCAAGTTTCATAGCTTATAAAATACAGTAAATATTAGCACAAATTTATTTTATTAGTGATAAATCACGTAGTGCTCTCCCTCTCCCTCCCTCTCTCTCTCTCTCTCTCTCTCTCTCCTTCCCATTCTGAATGTTGGTGTGTGTGTGTGTGCCTGTCTCCGTTTCTGTTTCTCACACTCCTGCACCTACACAGACACAGATGACTGCTGAATGATTGGCACCAAAGCTATGGCGATGATTCAGATGCAGTTGTTTATCCTTAACAGTCCAAAATCATTTGAATATTCTGCTTGACATCTTCCAGACTCATTCTAATGTGACATTTAATGGACTTTGCTTGAAAGAGCTTTCAATAACCTTAATAGCTGGTCACTGTGAAGGTCAATTTGTAGAACACTACTGTTTAGGGAGCAGCCTTTTGAAGAGAGCGCAGGCTGCTTGTTGTTTTAGAAGGCGCTAATGGCAGACTTGGAGACAAGAATATAGACCTGTCAGTTTCCATCTACTGACTGAAAAGCATGAACGTGTGTGAAATGGGAGTGAAAAAGAGACAGATAAGAAAGTGATGGAATTACAGAGTTGTCGCTGTCACCTTTTTTTTTTTTATCTTGATAACACGATCCATTTTCTGATTTGGCTTCTCATGAGTAACTCATGACTAATTAGGAAAATTAAATGGAATAATATCTTATAATTGTCTACCAGCACACACTATATCTACTTTTCCCAAATGTGCCGCTTTCAACTACAAGAATAGGAGCCCCTTCAGTAACTAATAAGTTTAACCTAATTTAAAGGCAGTTGCTTTTAAATAAGGTCCAGAATTAGCTATACATAGCTGCTGTCCATCACAAAGCTGATTATTTGTTTAAACATTATATGAAATGATTAAGGTGCTTAATCAAAGGGGAAACAATTCAACTAAAACTAAAATCAGTACTGGTATTCTGTCATCAGAGACACACTGCTGTGTTTCATAGTATTGCACTCTTTTATAAAATTATTACATAATCTTTACACTGGTCTGTGGTGATACAGGTAAATGGCACCAGTTGTAGTTTGATATCAGCAGGGGGGATTATGAAATCTCTGCCTAATATTCACACAAACCCATGGAGCATTATTCACATCAAATTTTAATGGTCTTCTAAACATTCAAATAAAGGGAAAGAAATGAAGGAAAACTCAGGTAAAAGGGATAAAACCTTTCCTAGGGGGAATAAAACAGTGGTTCCAGCAATGCTGTCAGTACCATTGTTTCAGCTGGAATTAAATATTTGGGATATTTTTATTTTTTCTTGTTCACTGCAGTTTAATGATCCAGAACCAGAAGATTGAAAAAGACATGAAAGCGAGCATTTCCACTGTTTCTGATTTTTTTTTCAGGAGCCGATGCCTCCATGGGAACAAAATTCCAGACCCAAATGCAAGGAAAGCATAACAAACAGGGACATTTATTTTAAAATAACAGAACTACAAACACATGGAAACACTGGGAAAACACAAGATAACTAAAATACAAAATTGCAAACACAAAACTGAAACATGAAACCAGTAGCTGAAAAACAGGAGACAAAACCAGGAGACAAAATATGTGGTCGACACAACGGGTATAAATAGGGGAGGTAACCAATGAAACATAAGGAGCAGTTGTGCAGAGGCAGGAACGGGTTAAGGATTGTGCGAGGAAAACACACGTGAAAACATAAACAAAGTAATATGGCACAGATTACGAACAATCCCCTGCCAGAATGCCCCCTGGTTTTCAACAAGGAACTGTCCAAAACATCATGACAGATTTAAGAAAAATTCAGGAGGGTTTAGGCACAAAATCATCAGCTGTGCAGTCAGGAATAGCAATGCAGAATAAACAAGTGCCATTAGTCATTCATTGGTGTCTGTGAATTGAAGGGGGTGGACAGGGCTTTCCTGAGACTTTGCATGAGAAGCAGTTTGAAAAGATACAGTTACTTGGCTTCACGTGTCTCAGAGGAAGCATCCACCAGATTGGTATCTGTCATATGATAGGTGTATATCAACTGGTAGGTTTGAATTGTCCCATTTATTTATTTAATGTAGATCTGAATTAAGCCATCAAAGGTGAAAAAAAATGAAAATTGAGTTCCTGTATTGAATGCCTGCTTTATATTGCATGAAACCTTTCTGCTGGGTCCTAAAACCCCAAAGCCCAGCAGCCTAGGCTACCTTTACAGTTTGCTGGCTTTTAAATTCAACAATTTTTTTTAATGACTAATAAGCAGCTTTGGTAATAGACGTGATGATGGGGAAACACAGTCTGAAGTCTTCATTCAAGCAGTTGTGTTTGCTTTATTATAATTCCATTGTTAATGTATTTGCAGTTTGATGAGTAATAAATAATGTTTGACTTTTTTTAAGTCCAGTAAATGAATTGTAAGATATACAAAATTACAAGTCTTTTGAATGTTTTCTTCATACCAGTTGCATCCTTTTTTTCAGTGCCTACTGCCACATCTCAGACTGTCAAAGCAATGATCTTGATGAGGACCTTCAACTGAAACTAAAGCAGTCCTCCAATTAAAGTGAAGGAGGATACACAATGCCTTACCCTGATCTTCTCCCTCCTGTCCCACCTCTTGCCATCGTAAACTGCTCCTCGCTCAACTGTACACTTGCCAACTTTTCAGCGTTTCATGGTGATGAGTGCCATGCAGACAAGCCCTTATTTGTGACCCTTGCTGTAGCCTACTGTGCTATAGCCTTGCTGGGAGTGACTGGTAATTTGGCACTGATTATTTTGATCTGGCGCCAGCGTGAACTCTCCAACGCAACTAGCGTGCTTATTGCCAACCTGTCAGCCTCTGACTTGCTGATGGCATTCGTCTGCCTGCCATTCACATTTGCCTACACATTCATGGACCATTGGGCATTTGGTGGTGCCATGTGTAAGATCAACAGCCTAGCGCAATGCACCTCTGTCTCAGTCTCCATCTTTTCCCTTGTGCTCATTGCTGTTGAGCGCTACCAGCTAATCGTGCGGCCGCGTGGCTGGAGACCCAGTGCATTCCATGCCTGTGTGGGTGTTGGACTCACCTGGGGTCTGGCTCTACTCACTGCCATGCCCTTTCTAATCTTCTCCATTACCACTGATGCACCCTTGCAGCAGCTGCCTGCCTTTTTGCGTGAGCACTACCATGGCAAGGTGGTGTGCATAGAACAGTGGCCCTCACGTCAATTCAAGCTTGCTTACACAACCACCATGTTGCTACTGCAGTATGTCGCACCCCTCACCTTCATCTTCATTTGCTACCTGAAGGTAAGGAGCATCAGCTTTTCTCTAGATACCACTTAGTAATGAGGCACTGAGCATATTATACCGTGACATGGCGTTACAGGCTTTAAGCAAGACATCAAAAGAAAGCTTTAGTGATGCAAGCAAATAAGCAAGCAAAAGTAAAGATATTCTCATTAAAACACAGGATGAAAGAATAAATATTTGTATGCTTTTAATGTTATTGTGGCAACAGTTTGGAAAAAGAACCACAGGTGTCCACAGACATTTGGACATATACTCATAGAAATAATTAAAACAGTGGTGTTGGGATCTGCAGAATTTTTGAGTAAGTGGGCTATTTGTGAAAAAATCCTTGAGTGTGGTGACCGTTATTGTGCAGAAGGATTGCAGCAATAACAGCGATAATGTGTTTTTCAAAGATGGTGCTCACAAAATCTGCAGAAGGCCTGCAGCACTCATGGCACATTTCATAATCAGCGGTTATTTAAAGCAGAAACACCTGCGGTAATGACATAATGGTCTGTATTATAGATATACAATAAAAATATCTATCTCACTGAAGAAAGATAGCTCCAGATCAATTTTGCTTGCTTTTTTGACATGAGATATATTATATATACGCAGTTCTCTATATTGTACCTATATTATTATTATTTTAAATTTTTTTTAAGTAAATCGTATTTTGGTTTTAATAGATGCATGCAAATAAGTGTTTCACTAGAGGCAGATGACTAACGTCTAACATTAATGATAAGAATATGTGTTCAATTTGAATTCAAAGGGTGAATAGATATATGACATTTCCTTTTCTTTTTCATTTCTGGAACCACATTAGCGTGGTAATATTTTAAAAGTAAAAGCAAAATGCAATAAATTGTACATAGATTTAAGCATCTAGACTCAGATATGTTAGTGAGTCACACCAAACGACAGCAATTTGTTTAGCTTTGAATTCATCTGCATGGAAAAAAGAAGGAAAGTACAATGATGTCTAGCTCTTTGCAGAAAATGGACAGTTGCTTTCAGCGAATATGGTACACAGTTTAGACACAAGTGATTCACCTTATCAGCTAATTATGAAGCTCTTTATCAGCATGATGAGGTCTGTTAGAACAAGGCAAACACCAAAAAACTTGCCAAGCTTTGAGCTGCTAGGACAGTCAGCCCATCCCTGATCTAGACAGTGATATGGTGAAGGCACATCCTGTAACTATGCATGAACTTTCACATACTCCTAATAATTTTAGAGGAAAAGCAGTGTTTTTCAAATTCTGAAACAAAATGTTATAGAATTATACCATTTTTAAAATTCCCCTTGTTGAGAGTGTGTTTAATTCCATGTGTTTTTTGAACACGCTAAGAAAAAAGGAAATAATTTCTTGAAATAAATACATTTAAATTTCACTGGTTGCTTTATCATGTTTAGCCACCTTCCTAACACATGCTTTAAAATCTTACTGAAAAGACGTAATGCATGTTTATTTGAGGCCTAGCATGACTCATCATCACTGTCCATAGAGTGGGTCAAGAAATAGACAGAATACACCAAAGAGTGATAATTAAGCACAAGGGAAACAGGCAAGAGTCCAAACCAGGGAATAAATTACATGGAACTTGGTCTAGAGAACAAGAATTCGGTTTAAAGAGACAGAAAGTTGTTAAGACTTTTCAACTAGACAAAGACAAAACAGCATATGGGGCTGTTTCTGAGTGTTTGGTGATACTTTGCAGCCCTTCATGTCATATTTTTCTAGTATTTTCACAGGGGACTGTAGGTGTATAATTAGCTGAATTAATAATTACGTCAGTGGCAGGTCCTCACAAGGATAGTAAAACAAATGTGTGTGTGTGTGTGTGTGTGTGTTTGTGCGTGTGTGTGTGTTTGTGTGTGTTTGTGTATGTGTGTATAAAATGAGTCAGCATCTGTGGATGGATTTGATTTGCATCGGTTACACTGACAGTACATTTACCAAAACCTTATGCTGTGCCAGCGAACAATAGGTTACTGTCGTAACCCCGGATCTCTGAAACATCGAGTGGAGAGATCCACCTATGGGAAGGGCATCCGTACCTGACCTCTGCAGAAGCAACCAATTGCAGGGGGAATTTTGCATAAGTGTGTTTCTACTTTTCTTTGAAGAGTGCAGATTTTAATCAAGCAGGAAAATGAGAACGAGAGAGGGTGAGAGAAGAGTCAGAGAGGGTTCTTGGTAAACCTCCAGTCAGTTATTACTGAGCCTCTGAAAGACACACATGCTAAAATACCAAGTCAGTTCTCTTTCACCATCTCGTGTTCGAGATCCACCTATGGGAAGGGCATCCGTACCTGACCTCTGCAGAAGCATCCAATTGCACCAAGTCTGGCTTGATAGACAGCAGCGCGCAGCCAACGCCCAGTAAGGCCCCGCCTCTTACCTGAGGGCATAAATAACCTGCAAGCGCTCCCATTCTCCAGTACGTGTATTCGCTTCTCGTGCGGCAAGCGGGGCAAAGCTGGTGGATCTCTCCACTCGATGTTTCAGAGAAGCGGGGTTACGACAGTAACCTATTGTTCTCTTTCACCATCTCGTGTTTGAGATCCACCTATGGTAGAGACATGGACAGCTCCCTGATTGCCCTATACGCTCACAGCGAGGTAACGTAAGCCAGAGAAAGGACAGTCACCCCCGAGGAGGCGGTGCCTGACACGTCCCCCAAGCACGCACCCAGCCACCCCGACGCGCACATGCAACAATCGGGAGCGCGCATTACATCAGACATGTAAGAAGCACACACATGCAATAACCGGGAGCACTCATGCGCACGCCCAGGCAGAATGGTAACACACGGCACATCCAGCCTGGGCTATCCGTACCACAGGGCGCACTGAGAAAAGGAATGAGGGACGGTCACGAAGAACCCACCCCCAAAACGGAGTGTGCAACCGAGGTTCTGGTGACATCCAGCCGGTAATACGGCACAAACGTATGGGGAGAAGCAGTCTGCAGTCTGAGGCATGTGCGATATTGCAGCCTCCTCCCCTCTCTGAACCACGACACGCAGTCCATCAGAGAGAGAACGCGCGCTGGGGAGAGACGCGCCCGCATGGACACTGAGTTCAGCTCTCTAGAAGGGAAGAGATTTCCTCTTTCAAAATGTGCGCCGAATACTCCCCCGTGTGTGACGGGAGAATGCCATTGAAACGCGGGGGATGTTTTACAAACTGCAGTCTGTAGCCCTGCGTTATTGTTCGCATCACCCATTCGGGAGGCGAGACAGCGCGCCAAGCTGACTTGTGACTCGCGAGCGAACCTACCGAAGCCAGGGGAGTGCCGGTGCCGAGCAGGTTTATTTGTGATACAGTGGCACCCTCTAGTGCTAGGGATGCCTAGCATCCGTCCTCTCCCCGCGGAAAGAAGTTCTCTCTCCAACACGAATTCATGCGATTCGTTAGTTTCAATGTGTTTTTTGCGTGTTTTACAAAGGGGAACACAGGGGCCGAAGCCTTTATTTGGGAAAGGGGAACAAAGTGTGTGCAGTGTGGTGACACTGCTTGTGTACTGTTCCTCACAACAGACCCCTTGAACGAGGGGGGAGAACACATAACGCCCACTGAACGTATGGGCCTGGCAGCCTTGGCAGAAATCCTCTGTCTTTTGGACAGGGGCTCTGGGGCGAGCAGAGTGTCTGGAGGGCTCGCGGCCCGTAAAAACAGACTCGGCGCCCCCATCGACCGAACATCAGGGAGGGAGTCGGGTTTGGAGGTTTCCCGGCTGCGGCCGCGGCAGAAGACGTTCTCCCATAGGGCTTAGCAGATGGTGGGTAATTCTGCAGTGGAGGTGGTCTGCCCGTGACAGCGGGGTTAAGCGGACACGCAGGGGGCGCCTGGTGTGGAGTCGCTTTCCTGGGAAGACACAGCTTGAAAGCTTCATCCTCCTTCTTTCTGTCGTCGCAACGTTGCTGAATTAATGCGACTGCGGGACCGAAGAGAGCCCGGCCAGGTTCGACCGGGGGACCCGCAATGCGCCTCTTCTCATTGTCAGGGAGCCCTGACAAATTAAGCCAAAGCGCGCGCTCTCCCACCACAGAAAGTGCCATGGAGCGGCTGCAGGCTTGGACAGCCTGACGCGCATTATGGAGAACGAGATTGTTCACCGTGACGATCTCCCTCCATAGAGCTGTTGACCTAAGTCGTCCAATATCTCCGCCTGGTAAGCGGAGAGGAGGGAAGAGACGTTAAGGGCCCAAACAGCTAAGGCCGAGGACTTGTAGGCAGCCTGGTGGATAGAAGCCAAAAAACGGTCCATTTTGTTGGGGAGGACCGGCTTCGGAGGGGCGAGCAGCCCACCCTGGACAGGGTTAAGGTGCCTGGCGATAGAATGCTCGACCGTCGGAGGGTCACCCATGCCGTGAGCCGCCATGTCCATAACCTTGAGACCCGCGAAACCATGCTTAAGGTCGAGCAGATCACCCCAGTAATGTCTCATTTTGATTGGCGCACGCAGGGAGGATGGGAAAGAGTTGTTTCCTCGGGCCGGGTGGGGGACCCAGCAGTTTACCGTCATAAATGTCCCTTTCTTGATCCGCGTCGCTTTGTGGAGCCGGCCACACAATGTTAAGGCACGCAGCCGCTCGTTCGCAGACCTCCAGCAGGATAGACTGGGGTAAAGGCGCGGGAGCATTAGCCTGGGGAAGGCCGGAAGGCGGGACAGCCTCGTCGTCCTCAGAGACCCCGAGAAGGGCTGCGTCGTCCTCGTCACCGGGACCGGCCGGTCCGTCGGTGAACGGAGGGTCAGCCTCGAAGATATCCTCTTCGGGGAACGCAGGATTGGGCTGGTCAGCCCAGCTAAGAGACATAGCTCCCCGGGAGGCCCTCGGTAGCATGTCGTCGTCACCGAGTCCCCCATCCGAGTCGGAAAGACCGAGCTCGGCACATTGAGTCGCAGCCACTTTGTGCCGGCGCCACAAAAGCTTCCTGGGCATCAATGGGCAATGGCTGCAGTTCTCCAGAGCCTGTATTGCCTCCTCTGCATGTTTTAGCCCCATACACACGACGCAGAACGGGTGCAAATCCTTGGCGGCGAGGAGTGCCCCACACGTGGCCGGGCAGGCCCGTGATAGGTTGTCCCGGGGAGGAGCGGCACTCTTGGAGAGCGACATGGAAAAGTTTGCGGCAGGCAGCCGTGAGAAGGGGAACAGGTGAACGAGCAGGCGGGCAGCCTGAAAAGGTCGAGAGCGTGGGCGGCTCGGAATGCTACACAGCCAACAAAAACTGGAATGAAAACAGTCACGTCCGGCAGAGGCTGATCCAGAGATATGTCCTCCTGCAGACAAAAAGTGAACAGCTTAAATTCAGCCAAGCTGTCGAAGTGCAGAGATAGCGAGAAGTGAATGTCAACTGGAGAATCAGAGCGCTTGCAGGTTATTTATGCCCTCAGGTAAGGGGCGGGGCCTTACTGGGCGTTGGCTGCGCGCTCCTGTCTGTCAAGCCAGACTTGGTGCAATTGGATGCTTCTGCAGAGGTCAGGTACGGATGCCCTTCCCATAGGTGGATCTCGAACACGAGATGGTGAAAGAGAACTGACTTGGTATTTTAGCATGTGTGTCTTTCAGAGGCTCAGTAATAACTGACTGGAGGTTTACCAAGAACCCTCTCTGACTCTTCTCTCACCCTCTCTCGTTCTCATTTTCCTGCTTGATTAAAATCTGCACTCTTCAAAGAAAAGTAGAAACACACTTATGCAAAATTCCCCCCGGAGTACATGCATGTACCAGTCCCTTCAGAGCCGTATAATTTTTTTTGTGGTGGATATTCTAGAGGGCTTGGAAAGGGCTTTGTGGGACCGAGTGTGTGTTGCTGACATTACTAACAGGCAGCGTGCCCTGCCACATGAGCTCAGAAACATACATCACACATGTATGCAAAGAGAGAGAGCGAGAGAAAGAAAGAAAGAGAGAGAGAGAGAGAGAGAGAGAGAGAGAGGTATAAGATTAGAGGGAACTGGGCCAAAGCTGGAGATGTAATAACTTCAGACTTTCAGGCTATAATTATGCTATGAGTGAGCAAAATGAGAAAAAAAGCAAGACAGAGGAAGAGTGATGCTTTTAGGATCAAAGGCCCATTTTGTGCAGGTGTCAAAGAAATAATAGACAAATACAGGATTGTTAATGTGTAGACTTCATTTCACCAGCTAGGCACCAAGTTATGTTTGCTAATGGAGCTGGTGGGATTTTAATGAAAGCATCTGCACTTACCACAATAATAATTAGCCATATTTAAAGTGTTAGCTGGAGGATAATGCATATTCAGCCCCAAGTCATTTACATTTATCTTCAACTCAGTTTTGCTTTACACTTAATTAACCACAAGCTGTGACAAAAACAAACCCTATTCTTTCTGAATCTAAATTACAACTCACGTTTACCACAAAAGCTAATATGGCAAAATATGCTTTTCTCTCAAGTATCCAGTGGATGAATCGAAGCTTAAAGACCCAGACACTGCTTTCTAAAAGGCAGATGCGGGATTTTAAGCAGCATTCGTCCAGTCGCTAATGGATAATCTTAACCACTCAGCTTCTTCTGCTCAATGGTTGTAAAAAGGCTAACATATAAATGACAGAAAAAAGTTAAATCTTTGGTGGTATCTTGCTGCTTGTGATATATTGTATTATATTCTTGGGATGTCTATAAAAACATACATTTTTCTGTTTTCTTCACACAGCTTGACCTTCACCTGTCAAGACGATGAGTCCACAGAGCCACAAGTGGCTAGTCAGTGGTGCTGTTGTCCACCTTAAAAGTGCACCTTAAAACAGAATATGTTTATATTAATGTTTGTCTGTGGTACTGATGTCCCTGGGGAACGTTTCTAATGCAGCTACAACATCTTTTAATAGAAGAGAGAATACAATTTTGGGTGACAGTGGCCCTAGGGGTTAGTACAACCATCTGATATGAATCATAGTCAAATGATCTACCTTGCTTGGAAACATAGTTTAGGAACCCTGTACAAACCCGAGGTGACACAGTTTATCATATTGATTATACATATCTGCTTCTGGACACTCCACTATCCACTAAAGATTACAACTGAAAGACCTGATAATTTTTTTTCCGTTTCAAAAGGCTAAGGACGTTATAGATCTAGACGTTTTGTTTTTGATTTTCATCATCTGTTCTTTCTTCTTGAAGCTTCTTGCCCTGGCGTCCATTTCTCTCAACACATAAAGCAGTGAGAACACATCAAACTTAAACAATTAACCCCAACTACCATGACAAGTATGAGTCATTAGCAGGACATAATTGCCCATGACACAATGTAGTACGTGTTCGTTAGACAGCAACAACTCGCTTTTACGTCAGCATCTGTCATCTTGCGTTAAAATTCTCTACAATCCCGCCGGGATTTTCTGCGTTTTTTGAATGACCCAATCACAGCAACCCTGGACCATGCAGAACTGCAACCTAACACCCAAAAAAACTCCTAATATAACCACATTGACACCGCCAAGAGGAAGATCATCCTAGAGCCTAGAGATTAAAAGTCGGAATAAGATACAGAGACATTCACACACACACACACACACACACACACACACACATATTACTATATGTGTCCAGAAGAAAATGAGCCAAAAGCATAAGGCCTGTTAATAAATGCTGTTTTCTGTAAATCCTGCTCTGTCATTGCTCAAGATAAAGAAAGCCACCGCCAAACAAATTGACTGCAGACAATTGATTCAGTCATTCTGAGATCCGGGAATTGTACGTAGAGACTGATGAAGCAAGAGCGGAGGAGGATAAAGGAGAGAGACTCTCATTAAAACACAAACACACACACTCACAGACACACACACACACACACACTCACTCACACACGTGACCTGAATATCAGCATTTCACGTGTCAGATGTGTGAGTTTCACCTTTTCTCTAATCATCCACCCTGAACAACTTGCATAATCCATACTTGTAATTACCACATGATCTTGTTGTTTGAGATTTCTTTTCTAACAGATTTCTGAGTTAGCTTCAAATTAAAATTTTATTTATCACCTACATAAACATACACACTATGACATGTAGTGAAATGTGTTGACTGAAGAATATTAAAATAAAATATAAATAAAAGTAAAGTAAAATAAAATACTTTTTTTTTTAATAAAATAGAATAATATAAAAAACAATAAAAATGGGACTGTACAAGTGCAAACGTGCGAAGGTCAAACTGAGGTAGCAGTTGTGTGTGTGAGAGAGTCTATAGAGACCAGGTCTGGTTGAGGGCTCGGATGGCCTGAGGGAAGAAGCTCCTCCTCATTCTCCCTGTGTTTGCATTCAGGGAACGGAAACGCTTTCCTGACTGCAACAGAGAAAAGAGTCCATTGTTGGGATGGCTGAGGTCCTTCATGATCTTCCTGGCTTTGGTCCAACGCCGCTTGCTGTGGACTCCAGGTCAGGGATCTCAGTGCGGATGGTACATTCAGCTGACCGCACCACCCTCTGGAGAGCTTTTTAAGTTTATTGACTTGTTGTTTTGTTGTCACTTTGGGGTTTCTTATATTACCCACAATGAGCACCATGCAGCAGCAGATCAGCTCCCAAAACTTGGACTTTTATGCTAATGGCAGCACCAGGTGTCACGTCGTAGCTCGCTAACTAGCCGAGCCGATTCTCTAACGAAACTGTGCTGCATAGCTGCATGCTGAACTTCTCATTGATATGGCGCTGAACAAACATCAACCAACAAATTAACACCTGAACAATTCGGTGCACGATTAATGATTAACAATTCATGGTTCAAGGTTCGTTATTTGTCACATTACATATATTACATGTGTGTGATGTAATGTTGTAAAATGGTGTTCCTTAGTTATTCATCCCACAGTGCACCAATGAGCAAGAGAAAATAAGAAAAAAATATGCAATATAATAAAAAAAAAATATATATATATATATATTATCCATAATTAACATATTTAAAAATATAGTAGTCTATAGAGAAAATAATGGAATGTATACAATTCATACAGAACTATCCACTTTGCAAAAGTAGTAATTTTTTCTTCGTGTATCTGTGCATGAGGTAGGAATCTGCAGACTCAAGTGCCCTTGTTCAATAGCCCGATTGCCTGAGGTCAGATAGAAACACAACAATTAAATAATGTATCCTCACCTTTTCTCTCTCCCTCATCCTTCTACCTTCTCCCTGTCTTTCTCTATTTCTGTGACTTTCACTCTCGTCCCCACCTCCATACAATCAGATCTACGTTCGTCTGAGGCAGCGGAGGAGCGTGATGGAGCGAATGCGTGAGAACAAATACCGCAGCCACGAGACAAAGCGCATTAACATCATGCTGTTCTCCATCGTGGTGGCATTCGCTATCTGCTGGCTGCCGCTCAACGTCTTCAATGCCGTCTCCGATTGGAATCACGAAGCCACCATGAACTGCACCCACAATCCCCTGTTCTTGCTGTGCCACCTCACTGCCATGTGCTCCATCTGCATCAACCCCATCTTCTACGGCTTCCTGAACCGCAACTTCCAACGTGACCTGCAGTCCTTCCGGCTTTGCAAGAGGCTTTCTACGAGAGAGGAAGAATACGACACCGTTGCCATGTCCACCATCCATAGCGACCTGTCCAAGACATCTCTGAAACTTATCTAGGAGATTTGAAGGAGGTGCACTCAAGGCATGGCTATGATGCTTACATCATTTGGAGTGCTTGAGCAAAGGGACCATTCGACCAGCAAGATCAACAAGATCTACAAAAAACAGTGTTTGCTGAAATATGGAGATATTGAAAGAGCACAAAGGTTCCCTGGGAAATCATAGAACTTTAAGTGATTATTTTACGACTTCCGGTGCTTTCTGTCTCTGAAAACAAATTCAAGATAAAAGACTCTCCTAGAAGACTGAATTTATGGTGTTATACCTCCTATAAAAAAAACGATGGTTTGAATGTCTGCTCCAAATATAGGAGTAGATTTAAATCTAAAAAAGATCTGGTCACATGGCTGTTGAGGTTTTTTTCAGACTATATATTAGTTTACATGGAATTTTATATTTCAGTTTTTTAATATCAATATTGCTTTATCCAAATTCACCAACACAGTTACCATAGAGCAGCACTTTTGTTGTACAATCATGAATGTTACTGGTTTGTATTTATTGATTACACTTATAACTGATTTAGAATAAAACTATGTTAGATTTAGAAAGACAGATGATTGTGGAAAAAACCCAGTTGTACTTTGTATAATATTTGTCTGTTGTGACCTGCTATGAATGTAAATGGTATTGTAATTGCTTAGAAGTGCAACAATAATGTTTGGAGCACTGTGGTTCAGAGTAATAGAATATTCTGGAGTTATTCATATGTGAAATCATGTTACATACAGAGACATTTTATACACACTCTCTGGTGAATAATAAAAGGGGGATTCTGCTTTGCTCTCTAAATAGTTTTAGTTCTTCATGTTATTTGGTCTTTGATGATAGAAAGAAGAAATGTTCATATCTCAGATCTCAAATCCCAAAGGTGCTCCAGAGGGTTCAGATCTAGTGGCTGTGACATGTTCATAGAACCAATTTGGGTAAAGACATAGCTCAGTTGGAATACTGATCAGGAGGTGGTGTGTTCAAGCTGCTTCTCCTGCGCCCTTGAGCAAAGCTTTTAACCTTTAAGCGTGTAACTCCTCAGTAGAGTGAATCAATAGAGTTGCTCTGGATCTGCCAAATGCTATAAATGTAAATACAATATATATATA
>JAOTRN010000033.1:8253113-8274349 GCA_028566695.1 Bagroides melapterus
AGCTTTCCAGCCGTTTGCTGAAGCTCCCTAGTTCCCTAGCTTTCCAGCCGTTTGCTGAAGCTCCCTAGTTCCCTAGCCTTTTGCTGTAGTTCCCTAGCTTTCCTGTCGTTCGCTGTAGCTTCCTGCTGTTTCTGTCCGTTTTGAGTTTTGCTTAGTTTCTTCCTTGCTCCCGTTTGTAGTGTTGTCTTTGGTTCGCCTGTGTGTTTTTTGTTCTTAGTGCCAGCCAGCCCCTTGTTTTTCTGCCTGTCTTTTCTGTTTGTGTCTGGGCCCTGTCCACGTCTGGGTATTGCTCTGTGTCCCGTCATGCCCCGTCACCGTGCCACTAGTCTAAAAACAATAAAAACATCTCACTTGCATTTGGATCCTCCTTTTGAACGTTATTGGGGTCCTCGGACCCTGACAACAAGTCCTTTTCACAGTCCCTCCTGTCTAACCTGGCACACAACTCATTGCTTACTTTCTGTTTGGCCTTTGCCACGTCCCACTTCACTCTGCGCTGCAATTCCTTGTACTCCTGTCCACTTTATTCAGTCCTCTCTATGTCACACTTCTTTTTAGCTAGCCTCTTCCTCTGAATGCTGTCCTGTACTTCCTCATTCCACCACCTTGTTTCCTTATCTTCTACTTTCCTTCCAGATGACACACCTAGCACTCTCCTACCTGTCTCCCTGATCAGTTCTGCTGTAGTTTCCCAATTCTCTGGAAGCTCTTCCTGACCTCTTCCTGAAATTCACACTGACAACTCGCATGTTTTGGCACATTTTACACCTGATGCCCTTCCTGACGCAACCCTCTCTATTTATCCGGGCTTGGGACAAGCACAGAAGTCACTGGCTTACAACCCCTGTGGATAGATTAAACTTTATTTAACAACTAAAAGGAGTAAAAAGAAAAATTATCTGCTTTCAGATATAAAGTTAAAACAACTTTTAGGCATAGTCAAGTGGAATTTATGTTGAGTAATATCTGTAAAAGCCAAACAGCAGAGAGAGATTATATTCCTGACAAATGAAAGGAAAAACAGCCTAAAGAGTGTCAGTGAGGTGTTGGTCTTGAACACATCTCACAAGCTGTACTGGAGCGAAGTCTAACATGTCAATCTGTTTCATGTTCAATTGTGTTATGGGCGTAGCCTCATTGCATTGGACCAACCAGGATAGAAAGGCTTTGTTCTAAGATTAAAGTGATCAGTCAGAAGAAGTGCTTTCGGGGCCAGATTTATGTTACAGCTTAGGATCAGTAAGACACAAATCATAACACGTGTATGTGTCGGACAGAGAAAAGAGAGTTAGCTATTTGTGTTCCTACAAGGTCTGTCTAGACCATCTATTGAACAAGAACCGTCATATGTCTTGAGATAGAGTGACATTTCCCATCAGACATGCTCGGAAAAGAAAGTGCCCCTGAGAAAAATATGTCCCCTCTGGCAGGTGTGTGTGTGTGTATATGAGTGTTTGCCAAAGCTGCTTGCTGCTGCCTTAGAAAGTGGTGGTAGTGTCGGCCTATAGACATTCACACACAAAAAAACACCCACCTTATAAGAGAGGCGATCTTGAGCCTCAATACTGGCAACATGTAATGGATTGTTTTTAAAAAAAAAAAAACAACACACTGATTGACATTTCATTGTCATCCTTTAAAGAGAAAAAATGTTTTTTTCCCTAGAAAATGGTCTTAATAAAAAAAAAAAGATTACTGAACCATACAAAAGAGAAGATTTGAACTTATTGTTAATGTTAATGCAAAATGCTGGCTGTCTAAAATCAATCTACAAAGCTAGAATATTAGAAAAAGAATATTAAAATGAAAAGGCAAAGGGTCTAGACACATTCAAAGCTTAACAAGGATAAACTGTACAATGACGGAAGTACAGAACTGGAGAATTACCATGAATTGAACTACTGAAATCTGTGAGCTTGTTTGTGAGATGATGACGTAAACAGGAAATTAAACATTAGCGGTCATACTATATCTCAACAGAGCAGAGCCTTTGTGACGGGGAGGAGTTACTCTTAGCAGGAACCAGTATATGATGCAGACCAGACATCAGACTGTAGACAGAAGAATAGTCAACTGAACAGGCAAGGGGACTAGACACATTCAAATCTAACAAGAATAAACAATGTAGAATGAACAATTTAGAGAACTAATGAATTGTCACAACTTCACAAGGAACTACTGAAATATCCAAGCTTGTATGTGAAATGATGAAATAACGGGATATTAAGCATCAGATGTCATTCTAGACCTCTGCCGATTGGGATGGGAAGCATGTTTACTCAGCAGGGAACAGAGTATAGTTGTAGAGTCCATGCAGGAGGTGTAGAGTCAGATGTGAGACTAAGTTGATTCCTCAAGGGGAGCCTTCCTCTTCCTCCTGTATATCTGTCCTCATGAGGGAAAGAAAAGCTAATGCATGGTACCACTCTTGAGAAGCTCAATCAGCACCACTATTTTCTCCCCTGATGTGTCACTTTCTTATCTAGCCACGTAGCAGCTGCCAGCTCGTGTTGCTCAGTGTAATTATTGCCATCAAGCTACAAGTAGATCGGATCTTGATTTGGGTGCTGTGTTTGATGAATTTTCCTGTACAGGGTGTTCTTGGTTGGCCACTATGCTGAGTGCTATTAGTGTTCAGATGTGTTAAACTCTGAATATCTTCCCCCCTGTGTATATCGTTTTTTGCTGCATTGTTTCTGGAACAGAAATGCTGTTGAAAAAGCATGTATATATTTAGTAAGTCTCTAACCTACAGGCTAGGCTTCATCTTCCTTGTGGAGCCAAGCAATATAGACTCAGCCTTAGTGCCAATCCCTGGGTTCCAATCAAGAGCCCGCAGGATGGAGAAGCCATACATATTACTCTGCTAGTTTCCTGCATTTCACACACCAACCAAATGATGTAGCGACAATTCCCTAAGCTGTCCATTGGTGGAATGATAAGGGGTGTGATGAGGGATTTCTCTATCCTTGCCAGCTATGGCCAAATGATTCTGGGTTTGAAATATCACAGAGTATTTTTCATCTACACTTTCTTGTGACAGCACAAACAAGTACAAAGGTCGACCCTTTATCCAGCAACAGAACAAATGGCTGACTGTCTGGGTTTATTAGAACCAGTCGTGTTCTTCTGGGAACCCATTTCACCATCTCAAACTCATCCTTTTGTTCAGATGTGAAAGGTATTAATACGAGGTAGAACAGAGTTACGATACATAAGAATCTGAGTACCTCTGAGGATGTACTTGTATGTGTTCATATAGTACATACAGTATATAGCGATATGTGGAGGGTTCTATAGAACAGGCTATTGGCAATAACTCCAGTTGATGTTTTTAACTATTTTGCAACTCCACTAGACCGCTGGCTTAATGGTGATAAATGGAAGTCTTGTCTGGATGATGACCACCAGGTGCTTGGAAAACCTCACAAGCCATTTGAAGGTGTGAAAAACATCTTTTTATCATTATCAAAGGTTCCCTTAGTGCCTTGATCATCCTAGCTTTTAATAAATCTTTGGTGAAGGTTTCCACGCAGAACTCCAGCTCCTACAGTATGGGACATTTGCACTGGTCATCAGGAGGAAGCTGGAAAGAAGGCTTCTATTGGAAGCTATATAGTGTATATTACATTATATCTGTATAGTACAGCTCATTCACTTTCTCCATCTTTTTCTCCATTGTACAGCTTGTTTGTCTGGCCCCACATGAGCTGATAGCTTGGGTTGCTCAGCGTAATTATTGCTCTCGAGCCACAAATGTGTGGTTCCAGCTTCACAGGTGCATATGCTTTGACATTTTATAAAGGAACAGCTCATGAATGCCTGCACAGTGCTGGCTCGGATCCAAACTACTCACGATATCTAGGTACGTATTTAAATTTCTAATTACAAGTTGAATGTGTGGAATTCCCAGATGGAATTGCATTGTTATATAAGACAAATGGGGTACAGAGTTGCCTCTGTGCGACCACATTAGGCAAACCTCTCTTGTTTATCGGTGCTGTTGTGAGTAGTTAGTGAAGGTAAAATTCTGCTGAGAGTTTAGAGATTTTCTTACCACTGTGGTAAGGTCAAGGCAGCTTTTGAGTCAGAAGGGAGCTACTGTAAATAGGATTATGTTAGAAAGCTATTTTTGCAGGGCAATTCAATATTATTTATTTTCATTTGGTCGTAATTCCTATATGGACACATATGGTCCTAATAAAAAAATAAAAAAAAAAAACATGCTCTCAGACCTTTTTTTTTTTACATTTTTTTTTGCATTTCAAATCAAGTTCTACGTTTATTTCTCTTGGATACACAGTTGAACCAGTAGCAAGATTTGTGGCAAAGTCACATGGTAAATTAATGAAGCTCCTCCTGCTGTGTTACAATTCCAGGAACCAAGCAGAAATCATGCAAAAGAGACAGATGGGAGAAATTAGATAGACACAAAAGCCCACATTCTAAAATAAATAGAGGCTTTACCAATGAATTTAGATTTTAATCATATATTTTTGTCCATATGGCATAGCAAATTAAGATAATGGTCATTTTTCTGAACTAGCAGATGGGGTAATTGTGACACTACTTACAACTTTTCCTTCTTCTTTATTTTTAACAAGATTTGTAACGAACCCAATACTTTTGTCTGCAGAATAATTAATTTGTGCTGCAGATGATATAGTCCATTCAAGTTCCACTTGACAAGGCATTAATCACTAATTTAAAAATAGCAGTAGTATAAGATTATAGCTGAATGGAACAATCACAATAAGTGTGTGATCCATCAGCTCTTATGACAGCATCCACTTAAAAACAAGCAGCATGATTAGATGCAGTAACCCAAACACTAACTGAATACAGTACGCCAGATCGCTGTGGAAATAGATGATATTTTGCTTGGGTACCAAGGTGATCTCATTTAAGCAGGCTGTGTTTTCTTGAGTCTGCTCCATGTTTAATGAACTCTGAAGCTGGCCCAGATGAGATGAGTGTTCTTTTTAACAGTCCTTTGAAGTGCTTCCCAATTTGCAAGGTCTTATGTTATTGATTTCATAAACAGCCACCATGGTTCCACTCAAGGAGTCGAGGAAGAGACCAATAACAAAATCCTTCAGAGGGCTGAAGCAGCATGCAAATCATGATAAGCCTGGATTTTGAGCACAGTCACGAGCACTCTTTAATCAATGCCTGGCAATTATTTCTTAATAACTGGAGAGTTTTATCCTCAGGATGAAGTAAGATGTAATCAGTTTGCCGGGTGGAGTGAGGACATGAGCTTTGTGCTATATGAAGTATGAAGACTTTTTTTTCTCTTTCAATTGGACACAAATGCGTTTCTACAAATATTTATATAGTGTTTAGAAAAGTCTTATGAGAAGTAGCAGTCAATTGGTTGAACTCTTTTCTTAATAAGCAGCAGGAGCAATCGTCTATATTTCTAGATTTGGTTCTGGTTTCAGGCTATTTTTCATATTACAGGGGGGTATTCCTAGCACTCTGATACTTTCCAATTAGGCATTATTCAGTGCTCCTAGCTGGTGGCTTTTCAAGCTTGTTTGTTGTCAAGTATTTCCATTGGAACCGGGCCTCATTTATCAAGCTGGATAAGAACAGATTTATTCATGAATTGTATATATTGATCATACAGTACTGTCAGGTTTACTATAAATTACAGAGAGTCTTACAGTATGGAAGTGAAGGGATAAGGATGAAAAATACCATTGTGAAAGTTTTGTGAGATACTTTTATTTTATATTATTTGCATTCATTAAAGAATATGAAAAATGAAAGAAAAAAATATATAGGACGGAGAGGATTTGCGTAGCCCTGAGATGTAAACAATTACCTCAGCTGAGGGAAGACTCCGTGCAGGTCACGGTTATAAGAGATGTTTTAAAGACCTGTATAATTTTTTTTTCAGAGGATGAAAGCTTTTCTATTTGGCAAGGCATCCTCTACTAATGCTATGAAAGACTTCTAGCACATCTAGTAAAACATGTAAAACATTTTTAGAATAGCTGAATGTGTCGCCAGTTTGATGTGCGAGATTACCTGGGTACATTCTGGGTACATTTTTTTCTCCTCTGATTTCATGTCACCATTTTCTCACTTAATTCATGACTAATTCACCTTTTCTGACATTTGTTATCTTTTGTGATCTTTGGTCTCTTCCTTTCTGCCTTTCTGCCCAGGGTCCCCTAGTCATGGCTTTCTATTGCTTTTAAATCAACAAGTAACCGTGACCTATGTAACACGTAAATTACATGGGTCCAAGCTTTCACACTATCAAGAGGCTAGAATTTCTGCTCTTATCACACCTCTGCATAAGTCGACCAAACAAATGTTGATAACAACTGACATATTTCTCTCCTTCCATTCCAATCCAAGAGCATGGAGTGTTCGATTAGCTGTCTTCATGCCTTCAGCTAAATGAGCCTCCGGGATGCCAATCATTGTGTTAACAAGGCGGCATTCTTTAGTAATGGCCAGTCTTGTAGTCACCAAGGCGTTACACAAAGCTAGAAAGAAATGATGTTTTCTGCCCTCAGTCTCCTTCACTTATATGCCGGCATTGGCGCGATTCATCATAAACACCAATAACATTTGAACTTGAGTCTTGTCTTGTTTCAGATAGTAAAACCTGGCAGATGTGTTTGTTGTCTCGCTAACTTCAGCTGTTGGCACATGTTGCCCTGGATAATATATAAAATAATTAGAAACTGAATATCTTAATAATCTTGACTGATAGCGGCCCCTTTAACAATGATGTTTCTTTTGCCTCTGCCCATTTTACTTCCAAATTAGTAATGAGTCAAATCTTTGTCCTTTCACACAGGAGTCAATCCTTGGCTGTCATCTGCAACCTATTTGTCCAAGGAAATTGGAAAGGATCCGTATTTATATCAGTGGTAACCACAACTGTATACTTTACAGTCCAAGATCCCATACTGAGGACATTTGCATAATAAGTGTTGTGAAGTCTATTGTAGGCATGCCTAGTCTTGTTGTTATAACATTGCAATAAAAAACATAATAACAAAAGCATTTTGATATCTGCTTGAATGACAATAGCTGCATATGTGGTTGATTACAGTCTCCGATGTGTGGATGTGTTTTGAAAGAGAGAAAGTGCAGCTGTGATTAAATCAGGTACATTGAACTAGATTCCAAAAGCACGTGTGTGTGTGTGTGTGTGTGTGTGTGTGTGTGTGTGTGTGTAAGAATAAATTGTGTGTCAATGTATTTAAGCAGTTGAAGATGTCTGTTGAGAGTTTATTTTTGGAATGAGGAATGCTAATTACTGATTGAATAAAAATTCTTGAATAATGTATCATTATAGAAAAAAGCTCACAGCTAGAAATCATTCACCCATCCCAAAATATCTTTACAAACATGCCTTGCATTTTACCCAATAATAATAATGGAAAAAAAATAAAATTAACGGTTAAATTGGGAATTCTTTAATAGGTGGGAAAAATGATTGGAATGGCACCATTCAGTTTATTTGTTCTTAACATAACAAATACGGCTGTGATTCAGCCATACACTCAAGTACCATGGGTAATTACAACCGTGCTGATAATCGTTTTATTTATCAGATAATTAAACAAGAAATTAATAATGAGTAACTGACATTTCAGAGAAAATATGGGCAAATATTTTGTTACTTTTGGGCCATCATTGGAAATCAATGGAAGCCACAGCCTGTGTGAGCGTCACATGTTACCATGCAGTTATTATTATTTCTGTGCAAATATACTTGCAATTTTATTGAATAAAAGAAATCATCAAGTTCATGAATAGCAGTTAACAATTACCATTTGAATTATATTTAGGTTTTTTAAAAAGAATTTCCTTGTAAACAGAGGTGATGGTATCAGGAGTTCTAACATGACCTTTGACATGCATTTTCCTTTCACTTCCTGATTCTATAGAATACAAGCTCAAGAGGTTTAACATAATGGCCTGGTCATTAGATTACTTGTTAAGTTAAACCTGTGGATTGCTGCCTGTTATAAATTCTCTAATGTCTTTGTACTATCCTGTCTTCTCAGGTTTGCCTTGATATCTGGATTGTGTTAATTTGATTTTCCTGAACTTTTAATAAAATGCCTCTGAACAAGGAACCTCAGTCTCTTCCTGAGTCAGGTTTATTGCCTTCTATCGTGGACCTGGTAGAGGTTTGGGATTTGGAATCATCAGTTGAATCCCAAGGCCATCTTCTGGGTGCAGAAGGATAATGGCTCCAGCAGATGTGTTGCACCCACTAGAAGAATCCTGGAACAGCAGTGGCTACCTCAGTGACTGGCTATAATACACTTTCAAAAACTCAAGAAAATGGACAGATCAGCAGAAAAAGGTCCATTGCAAACTTGTGGGGTCTCCCAAGCTCCTTTATCTATACCACGACTTCTCTTGCTGCTTAATGGATTCACTGAAAGCACAAAGAGACATAAGTAAGTAGACTGGTGGTAATAAGACAAAGGTGAGAATCGTCACGTTACCTGCCTGTTCAAACCGTCTCCTTTGCAGCTGACTCAAGAAGTCCCAAAGCTCTACAAGATGTTCAAAAGGCTCTGAATTGCCTCTACAATACACATCATGTTTACCCATTATTATTTTCTGGGATCTGTTTAATGGACAGTGTATGCAGAAGGTGTCCTTCCAGTTTCCTGGCTATTGCAGTCTTCTTTTTTGTACAAAGAGGATAGGACTCTGAGACTGCATTGATTATTTTAGCATTAATGTGTTAAAATTTCCCAAAATGTAAAATTTCCCAAAATGTAATTTCCCAATATACCACTATCATCCCTTAATTTTTTTCTCACTGCCTGTGGGCAAATCCAAATCTCTCAGTTGGAATGACTGCCTCTTGAAGGATGTCAGTCATCCTGACCCATTATTGCCATTCATAGAAGAGAAGCATCATATATCAGAACAGGGGCAATTCTATCACAACATTAGAGAAATTGACTGAAATTACAGCCCTGTGCTTTCTATTCCAGGAAAAGTAACCCAGCAAAGGTACTAGTCAGAGAGTGCAGTGACCACAAAAACCTTAGATAAGATGCTATGTTGTGAATTTAGGATTTAAGATATCTTGAACAATCAGAACAAACAAAGAATTCTGCAACCAACTTGCATTGTCACATCCATTCTTTGGGAGATCACAGAGGACATCACCAGCACTCCAAAAGAGGAGTCTTAATATCCCAAATACAAGGCACTTGTTCCTCAAATTGAGTGGGACATCTCATATTCTGGTTTCAGAAGGTCACCATGGCATCTTCAAGTTCACTCACTCAAAAAACTTTGGTGGCCTGTTCAAACATTTTTGCTGACATATAGGCCATGATTTTATTACAGATATATCCAAAGACCCAAAGCAAAATTTCCACCATTGTATTCATCCTTGACTACTTCTTGAAATCCTGTCATATTGTGCCACTCCTCAGACTACCCCGTTTCCATGCAGACAGTGAGAATTATATATATCGTGGTGTTCCAATACTATGGTACCCCACAGGACATTGTTTCTGACAAGGGGGAGCCATTCACGTCATAGCCATTCATGTCTTGAAAGCATTGTCAAAAATTCTGTATCATTGTCAGCCTTTCATCTGGGTACCACCCACAGACCCTCAGGTAGAGCATCAGATAAGCAAAATTCTCAGCTCCTACTGTGCTAACAACCAACATGACTAAAATGGTTTCTCCATTTTGTATGAGAAATAGTTCAATAGCTTTAGCATAATTGTGCAATGTAGTCCTATTTCTAAGGTTTCTGTAAATTATGCTGTTTCTGGCAAATTGCCTGTTCATTTAAATGACACTGTTGTCTGCTCATGCTTTGCTTTAATATCTGGATTGTGTTATTGATCCTGCTTACCTTATCTTTTTTTAATAAAGTGCCTCTGCACATGGATCTTCATTCTCTAAACCCAGCCCTAACTTTAACCACCTAGAAAAAGCAATCTTCTTAAACAAAATATTATTGTTGTTGTTCTTTATTTTTTTAATTATTATAACACATACATACACATATATCTTTAAGGAGGAATATAAATCCATGTTATTCTGAACATGGCAGTTGCCATGGGAACAGAAAACCTGCACGCCTGGTTGCAGTCATATTGTGTGTGTGTGTGTGTGTGTGTGTGTGTGTGTTCTTCAATCTCAGTATTCTCTTTGCTCCACTTGTTTATTAGTTTCATGTCAGATTTTGCAAAGTCTGGTTGTAGCCTGATCAAACAGAACTTTGATTTAAATGATTACATTTTTTTGCTATAACAAGAAAAAAAAATTATGCTATTAAAAGAAAGGTCATTAACATTCAAAACTGCAAACTTAACAAGATGGTTAAGATGGTGATAAAATATTATGAATAGATCATGTTATAATAAAGGATTCTTTACTTGCAGTAACTGTCTCAATATTATAACTCTTACTTCTGTTCTCTGCGCTATATATTTACTGTGTATAACAATGTACAGTATATTTCATCATGTACTGACACGTATCCCTATGGATTTGGTACACACGCTGCTTAAGACCGATATATTGTATTTTACCACCACCTTGTGGTTGTTTGGAGTATTGTTTAAAAACTTTGAAAAAGAAACCTTTATTTTTCTGTTGAAGTAAAATCTCACTCACTCGATTTCCGGAGGCAATTTATCCTGATCATGGATCCAGAATAAATCCACAAAGTCTTCTCAAGCTTACCACTTCCTGTGTAGAAACAGCTGTTGATTGCTATCTGATATTTACCCAGAACAATGTGGTGTTCGGGGATTAGCGATAGCTGCTGACTGTTCACGTGATTATGTCAATGTGTATTCACATTTCAGTGTGTCACTCAAGGAAATATACAGACACGGTTTATTAAATTAATGTATACTTATCACATGGATGAGGCAAGGAAAAAGTATGTTGAGTGGATTTAGTGGTTCATACTGTACATGTCATAAATGACAATCTTGATCAATGGGATAGATAAATGGCACCACATTCATCGGATGGCCCAATTAAAACTGCAGTAATTTAAATGGGTAGTTGTTGCTGCTGCTATTTTGTTTGTACAATTAAAATGGAATATATTTAGAACATGGTTAAAGTCATGACCTTGACACAAGTGTACAAGCCGCTTTTGTATGGTCTTTTTGATCAATTTTACCCAAGGCACTTTTAAATTAAAGTGACAGAGCAAATGCAGTAGGTGTCCACTGTTATCAGGCAACATGCTGCCAACTTATTTAGAAGTAAACAGGGAAGTAAATAGACAACAAACTGCATTATAACAGCATTAATATCATTATATCATTTTCACTAAATTATATTTGGACTCAAAGATCCAGAATGCAGTGCAGCAGAGACTCAGCAACATCATGAGCATGTGATACCTGTGATAAGTGACATGTTATATTTTCCTCCTCAAAACAGTGAACTGTATATGGAACAACCCATGACTTTTTAAATGATCCATCTATTGTTGCAAGGCAGTCTGTTCTTTGTAGGGACTTTAAAGTTTCACACCGTTCAACATGATGCTGAACAACACAAACTGTGATTAGTTGGCTTACATGTCAGCCAGGTGCCCTATGGGGGTAAGGCTTTCCAATCTTATCCAGAAAGTGCTGATGTTGGTGAGGTTTTCATTCCAGCCAAGCAGAAACCACAGCACAACTGATTAAACAGGTGTGACTCCTGCCTGACTCCACACCAACCCTCTCTGGATAACATTGGACAATAAGATAATATTTTTTTACTGATCGATTCAATACTGTGTTTTAATATAATGACCGAGTTTAAATCACTGATTAAAAAACACATCTGTATTTCTGTATTCATGGAAGCTCATGGAGAGAAATCACAATCTTCTTTTCAGCACTTTGATGAATTAAAAAAATAATATCACCTGCTTTGACTTAAGTTAGGTGACTCTGGAACCTTTCAAGGACAAGAAATATAATTTACTATTTAATTTGGCCACTTACTTTTGCAGCCACTGAAGCTTGAGACCCAGCTATACAGCCAGGAGATTCTCTGTTGTGTGCTCATTTGATCATTTTGATCAAGTAGCTTAACATTACTAGTAAAATTAAATCAAAAATGAAATAAAAAATTTTTTTTTAAATAAAAAAAATGTTTTGCACACAAGGATTTTGTCAGCGAACCTCAAAGGTACAGACATAAATTTGGACACTATACAGTTGTATTGATTAAATCCAAATCTCAGTCTGATTGTGCATCTGTGGAATATTCCAGACAAACTAGTGCCATCCCTGGAGGCTCCACCTCACAACTTACAGGACTTCAAGGATCTGATGCTAACATCTTGGTGTCTGATACCAGAGCAGAAATTTGCAGGTCTTGTGGTCTTGTGTCTCAACAGATCAGAGGTAGGTGCTTTTAATTGCATGGCAGCTGCAGCACAAAAAATCAGCACAAAAAATTTTGAAAAGATTTGCAACAACCAGCAGCATCTCCAGAACTGATGTGAAGAAATCTGGTTACCTGGTTATCAGAGATATGTCCTTGGGTGCCGTTTGAAGCCTTTATTTTAAAAGACAACCACTCTGTACATTAGCCAGAAAAGCAACAAAAAGTGAGTCTTAACAAGATGCTAGCACCACTGTGCTTCACCGCTGGAAGGTGTTATCAGGATGATCAGCAGTTACTACTTAGAATGTGGTCAAAATATTTAGCCTTCCACAAATCTGGTGCCACTGGAAACACACAGTTGTATATGAAGCCTTTGTTTGCTGTAGCTTTAAGATTTCTCTTCACTGTAATCAGTCTCTGTTACAACATGACAGTGCTCCTGTGCACAAAGCCCTAAGCTCCATGATGACAAGTTGTGGAGCTTAAGGTTGGAGTGAAACAACTTGAGTTTCCTGAACAGAGAAAGCTCTGACTTTGACTCAACCCCACTGACCCCCTTTGGGGTGGAACTGGAATATTGACTGCACCTCAACATCAGCTTCTGATCTCACTAATACTCTCGTAGCTGAATAATCACAAACACAGCCACGCTCCATCACCTAGCGCAGGGGTGTAAACTCAGTTCCTGGAGGGCCAGAGCCCAGCAGAGTTTAGCTGCAACCCTAATTAAACACACCTGATACAACTAATCAAGTCCTTCAGGCTTAATTGAAAACTGCATAGTATGTGTGTTGGAGCAGGGTTGGAACTAAACTCTGGCCCTCCAGGAACTGAGTTTGACACCCGTGACCTAGCGGAAAACCATCCCAAAAGAGTGGCAGCAAAGGGATTGTAGAGGAAGACTGATGCTCAACATGTACAACTTTTATTGGCTTTATTGGTATATTCTTGCCCAGAGGTGCCCAAACTAAGACTGCGGGCCAAAGTTGGCCCATGGTGGCCATGCCATATATAAAAACAGAGGAAAAAATCCAAGTCAAGCAGGAGTCACACCTGATTGTGCTGTGGTTTCTGCTTGGCTGGAATTATAACCTGCACCACAATCAACACTTTCTGGATAAGATTGGACAGCCCTACCCCCATAGGGCACCTGGCTGACATGTAAGCCAACAAACACAGTTTGTGTTGTTCAGCGTCATGTTGAAGGTGAATTGAAATTAAATTTAGTGAATGAAAGTGAATTTAACTTTTATTTTATTTTTTAATTTAATGTACATGCGCACTTCAAGGTGCCTGTAAAGTGTGCTTTGCGACACTCTGCAAACAGAGAACGAACAGAATGGAGAGATGGAGGAAGTGGCACACTGACATTTCAGCAAGATGATGAAGTCAATTCAAAGGCAGTATGTCTAGGCGTATAGACGACTTTCTCTCTTTCTCTCTTTCTCTCTTTTTTAAATGAGTTTATAGCAGTACTGGATTTAACGTAGATCATATACTAGTGAGGTAAATACTTGGATAAATCATTAACACTGACCACACTGATTGCTGCTTTGAAAAAATAATCCTCAGCATCAGAGTTAACACTATATACTATAATAGGACTGGAATTGTAAAAAATAAAGTTTGTTTTATGAGCTTTACCAGCTCAAAGGTGTCCATGTTTATTCCACGTCAGAGCGTTCTATGTTCCATGTGTTCTCACTCTCTTAACTTAGTGGTGAATGATGCAGCGTCGTGCTACCTGCAGGCAGTGGAATTCTTACAGTGATACAAAAGGTGTACAACTTTTTCTCCGCTTCCACTTTTCACTGGCAGGTGTTAAAACAGCATGTTGGTGAAAGTGGCCTTACAGTTAAGCCCCTTAGCCATACTAGATGGGCAAATACAAGATGGGAAAAGCAATTCCGACAAAGCAATTCCTTGTGGAATACCACACAGATAGCAATTTTGTAAGAGTGCTGTCTAGTGCAAGAGAATTAGCTGATGAGTGTTCCGTCTACAAAGTGTGATGGGACAACAAAAAGAAAGAAAATGTTTACTTAAGAAGGAGATGACACACCTGTCATGGACCCAAAAAATTACAGGGTAAGCTGCTTTAAACAAGTGCTCGATTGTGCCATCTGTTCCGTGGAAGAACGTTTTTCCCTTCTTTGAGATCATGGGCACGTATTTGGACTTTTATATGGCATTGCATATCTCAACGAAAAGGAGAATACAATTATTATTCGGGACTGCTTGAAGCTGGAAAAGGCCCTGACTCATGGAGACTTGCGGAATGTTGATGGGCATGAATTGTTTGAAGAGCTAATTGCTTTGGGCAGATGCCTGGTTGCTGGATCAAAACCACTGGATGCGATTAAATTCATTTGTGAAAAAAGATGGAATCACTTTTTCCAAGTGATTTTGACGCATTGAGAGTGCATCTCACTCCATCACTGTGAGCTCTGGAGAAGGCAGTTTCTCAATGCTTAAACTAATTTAAAATTATCTCCTGGGTACAATGACAGAGGACAGTGTTAATGGATAAACAACAGTTGAAATAGAGCACATACTTGCAGAAAACATTCAAATTGAGGACACAATCAATACTTGAAAGTGTTTACGCTATGAAAGCGCACGTTTCTGAAAGCTATGCTTGTGTAATTAACATGTACAGTGCTCCGTGTAATAAAAAGTAATATAACTTACACATTTTTCAGTTTTACTCAAATTGGGGTGATCCAACTGAGTACAGCTCACAACAAAAACTACTACATATAGTACTTGAATGGCCTCCATGATTTCTAATGACAGCACCAAGTTTTCTAGGCATGGAATGAACAAGTTACCGAAATTTGCAACATCTATCTTTTTCCGTTCTTCAAGAATGACCTCTTTTAGAAACTGAATGCTGGATGGAGAGTGATGCTGAACTTATCTCTGCAGAATTCTTTATAGGTGTTCGACTGGGTTCATATCAGGTGCCACTGAATCCCTTTCACCCTGTTCTTCTTCAGAAATCCAACAGAGGCCTTAGATGTGTGTTTAGGATCATCGTCATGTTGGAAAACTGCACGATGACGAAGGGCACGGAGTGATGGTTGCATATTCTCTTTCAGTATGAAATGTAGCTTCCCAACACCAGCAGCACTTTTGCTACAGTATTCTGACTGAGAAGTAAATCTTTGCTGATCTTCTTGTAGCCTTCACCTCACTGGTGTAAAGAAATTATTTTCTTTCTCAGGTCAGGACATTTCTATTCCATGTGGTACCATTGATGACAGCATGAAATGGGCAGGGGTTTTCTTTAACTAACACTCTTTTATAGTCAACTGTCTGCTGGACACCTGTGTAATGAATAACTCGACTCACCTGTGATTGAATTCATGCCCATTATCCCCTTATTTATTTCCCCAGATATTCGCTTCTTATATCTCTAATGGTCTTCATGGTATTGCTATCACTGACCAACAGATACTCATCACTCAACTGGCTGATGGTGGTGAACTGAGGAAGTACAGGACAGCATTCAGAGAAAGAGGCTAGCTAAAAAGAAGTTTGACATAGAAAGGACTGAAGAAAGTGGACAGGAGCACAAAGAATCGCACCACAGGTTGAAGAGGGATGTGGCAAAGGCCAAACAGAAAGCATACGCTGAGTTGAATGCCATGTTAGATTAGAGGGAAGGCGAGAAGGACTTGTACAGATTAGGATGGAAATGTGCTAACAGGTGAGGAGAGAGTGCAGAGAAAATGGTAGGAGTATTTTGAGGAGCTGATGAATAATGGAAATGAAAGGGAAAGAAGGATGAAGAGAATATTGTGGAGCAGGAAATAGTAAAGATTAGAAAGGATGAGGTGTTGAACGCTCTGAGGAGAATCAAGAGTGGAAATGCTGTTGGTCCAGATGACATGCCTAGGAGAGACAACAGTGGAGTTTCTATCTAGAATGTTCAACAGGATTTTATACAGTGAGAAGATGCCTGATGAATGGAGGAGAAGTGTTCTAGTGCCAATCTTTAAGAACAAGGGTGATGTACAGAGTTGTAGCAACTACAAAGTTGTATAAAGGTATAAAGTTGATGAGCCACACAATGAAGATATGGAAAAGGGTAGTGGTAGTTAGGCTAAGAAAGGAAGTGGATATTTGTGAGCAGAAGTATGGTTTTATACCCAGAAAGAGCACTACTGTTGTAATTTTTGCTCTGAGAATGTTGATGAAGTACAGAGATGGTCAGAAGGAAGCACTGCGTCTTTGTGGATTTAGAGAAAGTGTATGACAGGGTGCTGAGAGAGGAGCTCTGGTACTGTATGAGGATGTCAGGAGTGGCAGAGAAGTATGTGAGAGTAGTTCAGGATATGTATGAGAGTAGTATGACAGTAGTGAGCTGTAGGTCAGACACAGGAGTTCAAGGTGAAAGTGGGGCTACATCAAGGATCGGCTTTGAGTCCCTTCTTGTTTGCTATGGACAGGTTGACAGATGAAGTCAGACAGGAATCTCCATGGACATTGATGTAGTGAGAGTAGAAAGTAGGTGGATGAACACTTGGAAAGGTGGAGGCCTGCTCTGGACAGAAGAGGAATGAAAGTAAGTCAAAGCAAGATGGAATTACATGAGAGGAAGGGAAGCAGAACAGTGATTTTACATTGGGCTGAGGTCAAGAAGGTGCAGGAGTGTACAAGAGTGTAGTGAGACCAGCTATGTTGTATGGGTCAGAGACTGTAGGAGTGACAAGGATGGACAGGATTAGGAATGAGCACATCAGAGGGACGTTTTGGCTGTTTTGGGGACAAGGTTAGAGAGACTAGATTGAGATGGTTTTCATATGTGCAGAGGGAGAGTAGTTATGTTTGTGGAAGGATGTTGGAGATGGGGCTGCTAGGTAAGAGGTCAAGAGGAAGGCCAAAGAGGAGATATATGGTTGTTGTAAAAGAGGACATTGGATCATTGGTGCCGAGGATAGAGTTAGGTGGAAACTGATGATTTGCTGTGGCGACCCCTAACGGAAACAGCCGAAAGTAGAAGAAGTTTATTTTTTTATACACTTATAAAGTGATATATACTGATTAAATAAGTATAAAGATAAATAAGCAAGTCATTCAATTAGGTTTTTGACCTCTGGTTACTGCCCTTAGTTGCATTTTTTTTAACACATGGTGGCAGCAGAGAGTGCTGAATCTGTGCCACACCACTTTTCCTGAATCACGACGCTTGCTGAACCTCTTACCGCCCGCATAGAGACAGAGTCAAAGCCCCGCCCGTCCTGTGTTCACGTATTATCTTGGTTAACGGGAGTTGTACATTCGTAAGAAGCCTAACTTCATACTTATTTCACCCTAAAGCCTAGTGGACAATTTGTTTTACACATTACAAATTAACCGGATCCTAGTGCAAACGTGATTAAGGAAACATTATGCTGGGACGCGGTCGGACACCTCTGAGCAGTAGCCTAGCCACTGCCCGTTAGTTAGCTAGTTAACCCAAAGTAAGGAGACTGTTTTTTTTTCCTGAGGTAGGTTGTAACTCCGTAATCTAGAATGGGTATATACTGGTGTGAAAAACTATCTCCTGATAGACCGGGTAGTGTATGACAAGAAGACAAAAAAAATTGGTTCCTGTGGCGAGGAGACGATTAACTGACTAAGGAACATCTCGCTTTTTTCGGTCACCAGAAACCACTCGAGCCCGCGGCTCGGAAGCGGCCCAAGACAACACGACAGACCTTTCTTCTTTCGGAGATTTTGGATAGGACTCGGTTTCACGTAGCGGGGCGAAAGCAGTTAGGAGAAATGCTCAGCGTCTAACAGAAGTTATTTCATGTGTTTGGTTTTAGTAAGCGGTTTTAAAACTACAGAATGGCATCTTACGTGGATAGCAGTTTTCGTCAGGCGATTATGAAGAATCCCAACGAAAGGACGCAACAGGTAAGAAGCAAAATGCCTTTAAGCAAACACTGACTTGGTGTGTTTTTTTCCCCCCAAGTCTTGTTTCTTGTACATCAACATTGCGAGATGGAACAGTTGTAAGGAAGCTACATTTATTGTTTTATAAATATCGTCAGATAGCTAAGCTAATTTAACAGTTCTAGCTACCGTTACTCGATTATTGCGGTGTGGGATTCAGTTTGTACATGTTTGTGGACAGTAACCATGTTGCGTTAAAATATATATGTTTTGCTTTTTCTAGTAGGAATCGACGCATTTATTTGAAAAAAGTAAGAACAAAGTTAGCTACCTAATCGGATTTTGTATTTTTTTCACTTGTGGTTTCAATGTGTTCTATTTTAGCTGGGTTACTCACGCTCTGGTTCAGTGGCTCTATCCCAAAAAGAGGGCTAGTCCCTATATAAGTGCACTACGTAATATATGAAATATGGCCTTCTACGCCCTACCTAGTGCGTTTATTAGTACAATAAGGAGTCTATGTGGGTTCACCCTGCTACTCCAGGGTCAATGTAGCGTAATTAAATCCAAAGACGACCAGTCTGACATCTGTGCACATTTACGTTGTAATATTGTGATAGACCGCAGCATTTTTCTGGGCTTCCTACATGGCCCTGGATTTGAGTTGCAAATTATGGTGTGAGCTCATGGAGGGGAAAAAACAAGAACTGGCAAGGCTTTGAGAAACTGGGATGCCAGACTTTGAGAAAAGTGTAAATGAAAAGAATGACGTGAACAAGCAAACGATACGCCTAGTTGTTTATAGGGGAGGTAGTTAGTAGATATTTAAAATTTTTTCTAGTACTAATTATGTGGTCATTTAAACTTTTTCTTTTTTGTTCTTTTTATTTCTTTTCTTTCTTTTTTTTTTTTTTTTTAAACAAGTCTATTACGTTGTAGGAAAAAAAAATACAGTTTGGGGAACCTGCTTCCAGTTCTGAAGGTTTGTTTGTGTTTGGATTGGCCTCTTGTCAGTTATTTCTTTAGACACGACCTCAAAATCTTGTCACATTCCCAAAATTCATTAAAAAAAATAATCATTATTTGTTGCATGTTTATGGCGCTATAACGTAGTTTGCAAGCTGCTGAATGTCAGATTGCACTCAGAAGCGATGCCGTGATAGTCCAAGCTAATGGACATTAGTTGGCATGAAGGCAGAACTTTTGTGTACATTCGTGGAAATGAGCTTAAAAATTATTGAAAGTGCCAAAATTTATGCTTTACATAGCTGTTAACTTCTTAAATTTCATTGTTCAGATGGTGTCAATTAATTTTCAATAACAGCAACTCTGACGTTAGCTTTAAATAAATATTTTTTTTAACAGAAAAATGTGTTAAAATGAAATGACTGTGTAAAAAGATGTAATTGAAGGAGTCTCCAGTTCAAGTTTCAGCGCTTTGTAACAATAATGGGGAAAGTCTTCTAAGCTTAGTAGTTTCTCAGGTCCCCACGGCAGTTAGATCACCGGAGGCATAATGTGCGTTTTAAATGAATCAAGCTGTCACTTCTTCATCTGTAAACATTGCTTCCTCTTTATTTTGAATCAGGTGAGGTTATGGAGTTTTAAAAAAATACCCACAGTGTTTTTCCATCATGAATGATGGTTATAGTGAGCAGCAGGCAGAAACTTTCTGGTATTCTGGCTTCTCGGTACATTACATTGCCTACAGCCTCACGTCATTCTCTGCCTTTTCTCGCTGATTCAATCTCGGCTAAAGAAATGGATGTGAAATTGAATTGCGGAGAATGCAGGAAGAGCGATGGAGAGAACTAGAGCAGATGTTTTATTAGCTGTCAAACACTCAAACGCACAGCTTTTGTTCAAATGTATCACGACCCTGCATTATCATATCCACTTTAAAATTTGTGCACTGTACACCACTAGATAAAACAGTTTTCAAACCGTGAGCACACCTGCTGATCGACAAAATGCTTCTCGAGCTTGCGTGTTCAGTCCAGTCAGGACACGCTAAAGAAATGTTTGTTTACTGAGATGACATTTTTGTTAGTTCAAGATGTTCAGGGCTCAAACGGTAATTTGTGTTCGAACCATTGACACTGAATAGAGTCAGACTCTAAATGAGAGTCATTAGCTCCATGCTTCCAGACCTGGTGAAAAAGAAACCATAACGATTCATCTGACATGTTATTGTTTGTTATGACTGCAGAAAGAACCGAAACTACAAGTAAAGTAAAATATGCATGTTGTTGAGAGCTGGTTTTAGAAATGCATTAAGTTTTTTCTGGGCTGGAGTTGAACCGACTGGACGGGAAATGTTCACCAAGTCCTTTTTGAAAGCCTACATGTTTTTCCCACAGTATCAGGTTTTGTCTGAGGGAAATGCAGCTGAAGGCTTGACAGCATGAATGAAAAGAAAACTGGAGCAGTGAACAGATTCTGATGGACGTGTTTGATTTGTTGCGGATGCTTGAATTTGCTGTGTTTTTTGTTTGTTTGTTTGTTTGTTTTCTTTTAATTAAAGATTTGTTGAATGCTGTGAGTTCTTGTTTGTTATAACAAGTTAAGAAAATAGTTTGGCAGTCAGTACCAGGGCATTTCAGACACTCTGCGTAAACGTGACTTCATACGCTTAACTGTAACACATCTAAATTATTCAGCGTGAGTGGAATCCTGCCGAGAAAGGAAGAAAAAAAATTCCTGGAAGCATAAAAGTAACTTCATTTATAATTTAAAAGATGGCAAAGAAGAGATGCCAAGTATGCATCGGTCTGCTTGTTTGTTTAGATTGTTTGTTATTATGTTTGTATAAGAAACTGAGAGGGTTAGGAGGACTTGATGGTGCCTGGACCCCTTAACTCAAATTCAGAGCATGCACACGTTCAGAGTGCAACCATGCTGCCCCCCCCCCCCCCTCTCTCTCTCTCTCCAACCATCTTTTCCTCTCTATCTCCCTGTCTCTCTCTATCCAACCCCCCACC
>JAOTRN010000033.1:8282118-8300028 GCA_028566695.1 Bagroides melapterus
AATTTATGTCAACTGGACTTCTTTCTAGTTAGATCAAAATGTTTTGCTACTCATCTGGGCAGCTTGTTCTTGAGAGTGTGTGTGAGAGAGTGAGTGTGGTGTGTGTGTGAGAGAGAGAGAGAGAGTGTGTGTGTGTGAGAGAGAGAGAGAGAGAGAGAGTTTGTGTGTGTGTGAGAGAGTTTGTGTGTGTGTGTGTGAGAGAGTTTGTGTGTGTGTGTGAGAGAGAGTTTGTGTGTGTGTGTGAGAGAGAGTTTGTGTGTGTGTGAGAGAGAGAGTTTGTGTGTGTGTGAGAGAGTGAGTGTGTGAGAGAGTGAGTGTGTGAGAGAGTGAGTGTGTGAGAGAGTGAGTGTGGTGTGTGTGTGAGAGAGTGAGTGTGGTGTGTGTGTGAGAGAGTGAGTGTGGTGTGTGTGTGAGAGAGAGAGAGAGAGAGTGTGTGTGAGTGTGTGTGTGTGTGAGAGAGAGTGTGTGTGTGAGAGAGTGAGTGTGGTGTGTGTGTGAGAGAGAGAGAGTGTGTGTGTGTGTGTGTGTGTGTGAGAGAGAGAGAGAGAGTGAGTTTGTGTGTGTGAGAGAGAGAGTTTGTGTGTGTGTGTGAGTGTGTGGGGGGGTGGAGAGAGTTTGTGATGAGTGTGTGCGTACGCACAATAAAGAGGGTGTTTGTGTGTGTGTGTGTGTCTGTGTGTGTGTGTGTGTTTGCGCAGACAGTTTCCAGTATAACTACCCTGATTTTCTCCTCCACCTTCTCTCTCTCTCTCTCTCTCTCGCTCTGTCAGGTGGACTATATGGAGGACAGCGAGGAGTACTTTCACAGGCAGGCGTCCCATCGGCAGTCCAGGAGAAGGTTCCGGAAAATAAATCAACGAGGAGAGAGACAGACCATCATTGACACGGTGGAGCATTATCCAGTTAACAAGCCTCCTCTTCCTCCAGGCTTTCACACGGTCTGTAGCAAAGGCTTCTTTTTTTTTTTTTTTTTTTTTTTTATATACATATCTTAGTTATTTATTACTCATTTTGATTTTAATCTGGTTTGCATAGTGACCTCTATGACAGCTATGTCTACTGTCTCTCTCTCTCTCTCTCTCTCTCTCGCTCGCTCGCTCGCTCTCTTCAACTTGGGAAATGCAAGAACTGTGAAAGTTTCTTTTTTATTTCTTTCTTTTTTTTTTTTTTTTTTAGAGCTAGCTGGAGAGCGGGGTAAATTTTGTGTTTTGGGCAACAAAAAAATTCAAACGATGTCTCTGTAATTTGGGAAACTTTGTCTTGAGTCTGATATTGTTACCTAATTTAATTTCTCTCTCCCAAGTGTGAACTGTTTTGCTGAGCCTAAGCACACATGCTAAATATTAAACACGCAAAGAATAAATGGCTTCACAGGATGCTCTTGTAGAAAACTAATTAGATTGTGCCCTTGTAGTCTTATTAGATTGTGATGACGCATTGTGATGTTGAATCCTGTCTGCTTTTATTTATTAAAGAACATGGAAAGTGTTTGGCTTTGTAATGATCAGTCTCTTTTGATTGTTTTTCCTCTGCAGGAATCTTCCAAATCTCAGGTAAATATTTTCTTTTGCATTCCTGCTTCAAATCATTTTTGTTTGCCGCCTTTATGGCTTTAAAAAGGAGCTAACACTCAGTTTACAAGAAATTAAACTGAATTGTCTTCACTGCTGTGCTGCATGTTCCTTCTTCTTTGTGTTTTTTCTCTACTTGCTAAATAATTTTCTCCAGCTCAGGTTCCTCTTTCTGCATTATCTGCTTCGTCATTGACATCTATAATGTTTTACACCAGGGGCTGGGTTGCGGCCGCTGCGGTGGTGGGCTTTTGTGGGTTTTGAATCCAAGCTATTGTTTGTTGTTTGAACAGCTCGTCATATCAGGGTCAGTGCTGATGACCGGTTTCGTAGGCTGCTGGCTGTCAGTCATTCCCAAAGTCCGCCCCCTTTGGTGTAAACAATTATCAGTCTCACCCTTACTAATGTGTGTGTGTGTGTCTATGTGAGAGAGAGACATAGTGAAAAGGAGGTGTTCTTTGCAGCACTGTCCATCCATGTTCCTCCCCTCCTTCTCTTTCTTTCTCTGTTGCTGTGGAGATTTTCACAAGAGTTTGTAAAAAAAAAAAAAGAAAACGAAACACAATGTTGCTGGGTGAGAGCAAAGCAGAGGAAGTGGTTGCAAAGCCCAGGCTGAAAGGAGAAGAGAAAGAAGCCAGGATTAACCTGAAGAGATATTTCAGAGTTAGATAGAGGGTTCAGCAGGATGGTCAGGCGCTCTGAGCTTTTGTGAACTTTTGAGGAAGTTAGTGCTCTCTCACCACTGTGGAGTCAGGGAATCGTACAGGAGAACTGTGAATATATTTAGACACACGTTCATTTCACATGCATCAAGTACACCCAAGTGGTGCATGTAACACGTATGCACACAAAGTCTCTGGAATGAGAGTAAAGCGCTCACAGCATTAGCATGAAGTTTACCGAAATATTGTAGTGTGTGTAACATCAGTAACGATGTTGCCTTCTTGTACGATACCAGAGTTCAAGGTGCATACTTTCACTTTTACTTACACTTCATTTTCTTTTCCTACCTTACAAAAATTTTGTATTCCCCTTACAGCAAACAAGCGATTTCCTTTCATGTCCGTTTTTTTTTAAACCATATTCTGTAATGATACACACTCTCTGACCACTAAATTAAGAACACATGCTCACCTGTTTGTCACGCAGTCATTTAGTCAGTGCTGTGCAGAAAATTCTAAAGACGTCGGAATTAAGTGGAAAATGTCAACAGCGTGATCCAGAGTATTAAGTTGTGTGAGTGTATGTGTGGGAATGTGTGTGTCCATTCTAACCTGAGACATGTAGGCCAGTTGAACTAGGTTATGACTACAAACCCATCAGCAGCCTCTCTTCCATTAAGCCTCAGGCTATACTGATTACAGTTAAGTGCACAAATGCAGACACGTGCACGCTCATGCACATATGCACATTAGTCAGTCTGTTTCCAAAAGTCAGCCGTTAGACCGGAAAGTTAAATTGCTCATTAGATTTTTTTTTTTCCTTTTCCTTGGGTTATTGGGTTATGAACTTGTATACATGTCAATGCTGTGCGTGCGTGCGTGCGTGCATGCTCTTATTCTTGTAATGTGGGATGTAATTGTGCTTTTGATGATAGCAGGCTTTAGCAAGCTTAATCCTTTGATCCACCATGGACTAGATGGTAAAAGACATTTCTTTCTCTCTCTCACACACACACACACATGCACACACACACGCTCCAAAATCTGAACCCTTTCTGGGTTTTTCCAGCTTCCTGCGGATTTCACTAAGCTCCACCTCTCAGATGGTCTGCACCTCCACATGTCCTCCAGTCAATCTCGATCCAGCATTGCTAGTGACTCAGGAAGCAGCAGCCTATCAGATATTTACCAGGTACATATTGCTCACTATTGTCACGTGGTCTGTGTTGAGTGTCAGAAATGAGGATTATTATGGGATGCATTGTCAGTTATTTAGTTGAAGGTATCTATTGGAAGATCTGATATAACAGATGATATATTAACACTTAAACTCATATATTAAAATAATAGTTACACACTTAAATTAAGTAGCAATTAAATTTGCTGTTTTCTTTTTCCTCACAGGCTACTGAGAGCGATTGCGGCGACGTGGATCTTAGCGGATTGCCCGAGACGGCGGTGGATTCCGATGATGACGACGATGACGAAGAAGTGGGGAGATCGGCAGACCCCCTCATGAGCCGAGACATCGTGCGGGACTGCCTGGAAAAAGACCCCACAGACCGTACAGATGATGACATCGGTAAATCTCTCTCTCCCGTGCACACACAAGCACACACAAAAGTTTTTTTTTGTTTGTTTGTTCTTTTAAGATATGCCATTCTGTGTTACTTCATTAAAAATTCAGCATTGATGGAAGCCTTACATTGACACCTTTTTCTTTCTCTTTCTTTCTCTCTCAGAGCAGTTATTGGAGTTTGTGCAGCAGCTCCCAGCGTTCTCCAGTCTCAGCGTGTCCGTGAGGCGAGCGCTCTGTGCCGTCATGGTGTTCGCCGTGGTGGAGCGTGCCGGAACTATTGTGCTGAACCACGGCGAGGAGGTGAGCCAGGGTCCACTTTTGCGTCACAGTTTGAGCTCTCAGATTAGCATGAAAATGTGCTGCATTGTGTCATGGAAGTCACCACACAGCAGCAGCTTTTACATGGCCACTCGAAACACTAGGTAAAGCCAATCAATTGACAGAATCACTTATATTATTATTTTTATTTATTTACTTAATTACATACGTTCTGTATATTTAGCACTGTAAATATTTCAAAAATATTCCTTATTTAGTGGTGCTGACTGGACTAGTTTTTGGACATCGGTCTTCTTAAAAAAAATTTATAAACCAAAAAAATGGAGTTTTTTATTTTACTGAATTGCTTCAAATTAAAGTTTCATTTTTTCAAATCATAGTTAGGGATCAGTAGTTAGGACTCTGGTCTACTGACTGGTTGAAATCCTTGCATCTTGGGCAAGACTTTTAATCTTACTTATAAGCTTAATAATAAACAGAGCCGTGAGCTCCAATCTTCAGGGGCTTGGAACCTTTCACACCCTGACTGACCAGTTCATGCCACGTTGAACAGAGTACTAAAGGAACTAGATGTACACATTTAATCAGGTTTTATCCTGGTTTTGAAACCTGACTGGCTGTGTGGTTTGTCTCTTTAGAAGTATCACTATTACATCAATACATTATACCGCACTTCAGCTGGATTAAACTCGTTCTATAATTGATTATCACGTTTCTTTTCAAATCCATACAACCATTTAGTCATGAGTAAACTTAATGTTGCCACATAACTCATTTGTAAATTGTTTACATATCTCAACCTAAGTTTTTTTCTGAAGATCCTTGGACAAGTTTGGAAAGGTTTTGCATATATCTCAGAATTCATTCCATGTGGGAGGAGCTAACATTCTTTTTGTTGATCTTGTTTTATTCTCCTGATAATTTATGATTTCCAAGACATGGGCAAATGTGCTGTAGTGCCACTGTGTGGGTGATTTAGCATGTTTTAGTTGCTGTAGTAGCAGGGAGGGGTTTTTACATACTGACCAGGTTTCATATCTCTGCAGCCTAGCAGAAATCTATGGGGCTTGGACCCCTAATAATAATAATAATAATAATAATAATAATTATAATAATCATACATCAACAGAGGCTTGTTATTGAGGAATGTTTTGTGTTTGTATGATGTAGCTGGACTCATGGTCAGTAATCCTGAATGGAGCTGTGGAGGTGATTTATCCAGATGACCAGTGTGAGACTGTGGGGATGGGTGGCAGCTTCGGAGTCTCTCCCTCCATGAAGAAAGAGCTGATGGTTGGTGTCATGAGGACTAAACTAGATGACTGTCAGGTGTGTATATGGCTTTTCTTTAGAAATATTTTAAACAATGAATTTAAAAAAAAAAAAATTATTGTTTTGGTGCTTTCTCTTGGTGATGTGCGTGGGTAGTTTGTGTGTATAGCGCAGCAAGACTACTGCTGCATCCTGAATCAGGTGGAACTGAACACACAGCGTGTGGAGGAAGAAGGAGAGATTGTAATGGTGAAAGAACACAGAGAACTGGACCGCACAGGAACTCGCAAGGGACACATCGTTGTTAAGGTAACGTTTAGAATGTCATTTCTTTTCTGTTTTATTAATATGAAGACATTCCAAACACGTTATTTCTAGTCTGCATTGCCTGTTCCTGGATTAATGTGTGTAAAATCTGGTCCCTCAGGGCACCCCGGAGCGTCTCATTCAGCATTTAGTAGAGGACCATTCTGTAGTAGACCCAACATACATCGAAGACTTTCTGCTGACCTACCGCACCTTCGTGTCCAGTCCTCTTATTGTGGGCCAAAGACTTTTGGACTGGTTTAATGACCCCAGTTTACGTGACAAGGTATGAGAACCTTGAGAACAGGTTGCCTTTGATATATATTGATATATCATTTAAGATTTTTAGATATCAGTTGAATGACATGTAACAAGTCATTTTGATACTCTTAGGTGACACGGGTCGTGTTACTTTGGGTTAACAATCACTTCAGTGACTTTGAGGGAGACCTGGGTATGACGGCCTTTTTGGAGGAGTTCCAAAACAATCTAGAAAGAGAAGTATGCAAATGAGCTAATGCTATGCTACACTGTGTACTCTAAGTCTTATCTATTTTTCAATCATTCATTTCTGTTTTTTTCTCCTGACTTAGAAAATGAGTGGTCAGTTGAGATTGCTCAACATTGCATGCGCCGCCAAGGCTAAGTCCAGAGTAGTTTCCATCACAAGGTCCTCTCGGGAGCAGCCCCTCCCCTTCACTCTGATGGGCGGCGCTGAGAGAGGAACACACCTTTTCATTAGCTCTGTAGAAGTGGGCAGTGAGGCAGAGGAGGCAGGGCTTAAGCGTGGGGACCAGGTGAGACCATTTTCACTTGGATAAGACAAGATGCTTAAAATGTATAACGACTAACTTGTTCCCAATTATTTAGATCTTGGAGGTGAATGGGCAGACGTTCGAGAATGTACACCTGTCTAAAGCCACGGAGATCCTCAAGAATAACATACAACTGTCCATGAGTGTCAAGACCAACCTTCTGGGTGAGTTGACTGACCTTTCATACTTGTACAGGCACACATTTAGAAAAGCTTTTCACTGTTTTCATCATGCAAATCTTTTACTGAGCTCTTCTCTTGTCTCCCTCAGTCTTTAAGGAACTGGTGGCACGAATAGCAGAGGAACGGAAAAACGGGGTTCCTCACCTTCCTAAGATCGGCGACGGAAAGAAAAGCTCACGCTTCTCTGTCCCCGATCTTGGGGTTGATGCTGGGGTCATGTATCCGGAGAAGGTCAGCAAGAAGGCTAAAGCTCACACAGTGGGTGGCCGCAACAAACTGATGAAGATTCTGGACAAAACGCGCATAAGCATTCTACCTCAGAAACCGTACAGGTAGGAACTTGCATCAACAGACAGCTGCACGAGAAGACCCAGTAGAAACTATGGTTTGAATGTGAACAGCCAGAAGATTTAAATCTAAAAACTGCTGCTAATTAAGGGTTACACCAAGTAACAGCGATTTTATAGCTTAAACCATATCCACCTAGTCACTAAACAAAACTCCTCATATAAATGTCAGGGATCATAGGAAGTAAATAAAATGTACAGGGAAACTCCTCATTTTATAAAGGGAGAGCCTGATTAAGCTTGTCTGATTAACACAGTCCCACCCACCAAAAGATGACCCAGTTAAAATGTGGATCCGGAACGATTGACAGTCTTTATTTAATTACTTGAGACATTGGAATGATGTGTTGTAATCTATGCTTTGGTGTTTTAACAGTGACCTTGGACTGGGGCAGACGCAGGATGACAGCATTGTAGGCCTGAGGCAGACCAAGCAGGCTCCGCCCACCACGACAATAACTGGAAGCTTGTCATCTAGCAACCCTGACTTGGCACAGGGCCAACAGCGCATCATCGACTACAGTATGCAGCCACCTGGTAAATGACAACCCTTTCCTAACGTACACAGACTCAGTGCAGACGAGGCCTCGAGCTGCAGAAGAGAGCCTCTGCTGTTCCACTTTCTGCCTCACTTTTCTTTGCTGTGCTAGTAATATGTCTAGTGTCACATTCTAACTTTTCCACAACCCTCTTCTCGCTCACAGCACCTGGATTCACTCGTGAGTACTCAGGGTTTCGCTAGAGACGCCTACTACCGTCTTATGTTTCTAGCCGCCTTTTTAGAGACCACTCTTGGTTTCTTTTCCGTTAGTCTCTACATGGCCCTCTTGGTTCTAGCAGTAGTTGGGGGATTTTTTTTTTTATACTCTTTCATTCCGATCCTTCTAATTATCGCACCACATCTGACATACCTGTCTTTGACTCTCTGTTGAGGATCGTCATCTGTTTTGTGATTGCATCTTTTTCTCTCTATATCTGTTTTCTCTATAGGCCTTATAGCTATTTGCATTTCTTAGTCCAGTTTCTTTCCAGCATCTTCACTTATTCCTCCAGTTTTACTTGCACACAGACTCAGTTCTAACAATCTTGTAGCAATACGAATGTCTTCACTCTTTCTGTTTGTCTGTAGTAGCTGACTCCATTCAGTGCCTGGTTCTCCAGCTTTCTTTAATCCTTCATCTTGATTTGTTTAGTTTCCAGTAATTTGGGTTACAAGTCAAACCTTTTTTTTTTTTTTTGGATTGTAGCTATGTTTGTTCCAACAGATAATGTGCATGTGATTAGTGTAATGGCATTGTGGTCCTAAAACTCTTAAGCTTTCATTTTGTTCTGTGCCATGGTTTCAGGCAGGCCCAAATAATTAGCAACTGCAGCAGTCATAAGACCTAAGAATTAGAAATTATATATTTTAATAGTACATCTTTATGATGTATTTAAAGCAGACTTTTAATTTGTCAGTGTTGTATATGATCAAATCTGAATTTAAACTCTTGCACTTTTTTTCACAGTACTGACTTGATTATTTAAGTGATATTGGTAAGAACCGTAATATCAAGTAATATTGATCCATCTCAGTTGGTGGGTAGAGAGTTTAATAAGTATTAGATGCATATATTGTCTTTTATTGTATCTCAGCTGTCTCTCTAAATAGATTTATACATTTTAATTAACACTGCTTTATCTGACATGTTTGAGTACTAAAATAATGGAAACCGCGTTCCAAATCGCGTGTTCACTATTTAACACTTATTTTCAAATGTTGGACACTTCATGCTCTCCACGGTCACAGAAACAGGAAACAGCTTGTACTGTTGTTCTTTTAAAAACGAAATGTATTAATTAAATTAAAAGCTGACCCTCATAAAAAATACTATTGAGTTTAAACAGTGTAGTGTGGAGTAGGTCACTTAAGTGTAGAGTAGGCCACTTAAGATCACGCATAGGTTGTTGGTATTCTGTATTTGACCTTAAGTAGATTTTTAATAATGTTTAGTCTTCTAAAATGGATATACATGTTTCCCCCAAATTTAAGCACTTTCCTCTGATCTACTCTAATTTTATTGACTCACTTTTGCATAAATTAGGGCTACAAAAGAAGCAGTAATCTGTTAGGATTATTAGGGATAATGGTTTATACCTCGGAGCTGATCTGAAACACCAGAAGAACAAAGTGAAAGCTTGTTTTACTGCATGATGGCTGAACCAGGCTGCTTGTTGGAGTAGCTCTGTTAAGTTCTGCTTTTTTTTCCATTCACCCCTTCTTTTTGCAGAGCTACAAGATCAGGTGCTGCGAGTGTTCAAGGCCGATCAACAGAGTCGCTACCTGCTAATCAACAGGGACACGACAGCAAGAGAAGCAGCCAACCTGGCGATTCGTGAGTTCGGCCTGACTGCCGGCCCTGAAGCGTATTCACTGTGCGAGGTGTCCGTCACACCAGAGGGCGTCACCAAACAGAGGAGACTCCCCGATCAGCTCAATAAACTGGCTGACAGGATTCAGCTCTGTGCGAGGTGCAGTGTAACTAAATTACATTAGGTTCCAGTCAGCGCATTACAACTAAAATCCTTTCAGTACAATGAAATATTGCTTCTTCATTATCGACATCAGGTACTACCTCAAAAGCAACATGGAGACGGAGACACTGTGCTCAGATGTGGAGGCCCAAGAACTGCAAAGAGAATCTCAGGTTTATCTGTTATCATTGAGCTCCACAGAGATAGCCAATCAGCTCTCAGCACGCAACTACACGCTCTTCGCCAGCATCGAGCCCACCGACTACATCACAGACCTCTTCAAGCTGCGTCCGCATGAGCCGCCGGTCAACCTTCGCAACTTTGAAGACTTGGTCAACCAGGAGACCTTCTGGGTCGCCACGGAGATTGTACAGGAATGCAACCAGGCCAAAAGGATGAAGATCATCAAGCACTTCATCAAAGTTGCCCTTCATTGTCGTGAATGCAAAAACTTTAACTCCATGTTCGCAATAATCAGGTAACTGGTACTGAACTTGGTCATTTCTGAGTTCATTTTTGTGAGTGAGGTATGAGCATCATGGGAAATGTGAAGACTCTTAGATTCAATGCATGGTCTTCTGTGTACAATGTGTGACTTTATAAACTGACTCTCTGTCCCTCTCCTTGTGTCTTTCAGTGGGCTGAATCTTGCCCCCGTGTCTCGTCTGCGCTCTACTTGGGAACGTCTGCCAGCTAAATACGAAAAGCTGTTGGCCGAACTGCAGGAGGTCTTCGACCCGTCACGCAACATGGCTAAATACCGCAACCTGCTGAACAAGCACAATCTCCAACCACCCATCATTCCCCTTTTCCCAGTCATAAAGAAAGACCTCACCTTCCTCCACGAGGGTAAGATTCTGCATCATCACCTCTTATAGACTCAAATTTAGAATCTGTCCTTAAGCCTGTCTGTGTGTTGCAGGTAATGACTCTAAAGTGGATGGACTGGTCAATTTTGAGAAACTGAGAATGATCGCTCGAGAGATCAGGCATGTGGTTCGATTGGCGTCGGTCACCATGGATCCAGCGCTGCTCTTCAGGACGAGGTTCTCTCTCTCTCTCTCTCTCTCTCTCTCTCTCTCTCTCTCACACACTCACACTCACACACACTTTCATGTAGAGAGCTGCATGGGGGTAGAGACAAAGTCTATACAAGACAAAAAAAGCCTCCTACAGGAAAAGTGCTGACAGGAGCACCTTTTTTTTTGCCAATACATAAAAATAGTAATGTTCTTTATTGTGGCTGCTACCTACATAACCTAGCTGAAGAGTAATCAAGCTGAAATAAAGATAGGTATAAGGCAGTTGTTTGCCTATGCTTTAACTTGGGAGAAAGAAATATTTTTTTTATTTGTATCGCAGAGTTGTGAAAATGATATAAGTTAAGGGGAAATTAAAAGGGCACAAAGAGACGAGTCCCTGTGCAACGCTCTACAGTTTTCAGTTTTTCAGACATAATGAATTGCTTAAACACACCCTGTATGAAAAAGACGTAATGATTGTTTTAGTCACGTTTCCGTCAGCCGTGTTTGTGCTTGATGTGCAAAGTGGGGCTCTTCCTGTGGTCTGTGGCCTCTGTTCTGTGGGCTTTTCTGTATAAGCACCTGTCTGTCTCTTGTCTCTCTCTCCCCCTTTTTATGTCTTTTTCTCTCCGTCCTCCTCTTTGGTGTCTTCACGGCTGTGTTTTAGGAAGAAAAAATGGAGGAGTCTTGGGTAAGTGGGACTGTCGCTCAGCCATTTTTGGCACTCACTCTCTTGTTGTCTGACTGCTAATGTGTATTAACATTGCTGGTTGTGCTGTGTGATTAACTCCTCTCACAGAGACTGACTGACATTAACTGGGTACAAAGCACACAAGTCTACTCTACTCTACTACACTACACTATTCGTCTCTACTCTACACCTCTACTCTTCTTCTCTACTCTACTACTCTACTCCTCTACTGTTCTACTCTACTACTCCTCTTCTACTCTACTCTACTACTCCTCTTCTACTCTACTCTACTACTCTATTTCTCATCTTCTACCCTACTCTTCTACTCTACTCTTCTCTACTCGACTCTTTACTCTCCTGTCCTCACCTCTCCAGTGCTCTCCTCTCCTCTGCTTCTCTCCTCATCTCTTCTACTGTACTGCTCAACTCTAATCCACTGTTTCTCTCCTCTATCTTCTTTATTCCTCTATCTCTCTTCTCTCCAGTGTCTCTCAACATTTAATTACTCTCTGTTCATCTGTTCTCTTCTCTACCTCATTTCTCTCCTCTTCTGTCCTTTCCTCTTCCCTCCTCCTGTCCTCATCTCTACTTCTATTTTTCCCTTCTATCATCATCATCTCTTCTACTGTTTGTCTCTTATTCTCTGCTCTTGTTTACAGTCTCAGCTGTCTCATTTTTCTCATTCTCCTTTTCTATGCACGAGCGGTAGCAAATTGTAAACTATTTGAGCATGCTTGAATACACAATAGTCTTTAGTCTCAGCCTTTTTTACCTTTCTCTTACTGTCCATCGTTTCAGGTTTACTGATCAGAGTTTTTATTGGGTTTTGTCATGTGTGTGGTTGTAGGTCTCTGAGTCAGGTGAGCAGCTCCTCTTTGTCTGAGGGGACAGTGGGTCACAGGCGGAGAGGCAGACGGAGCTCCTTCCTCAGTGCCAAGAAGCTCTACGAGACAGAGTTAATGAGCAGACGAGTGCGTCAGTACCTCGACATGCTTACATACGAGAGTGATGAAGACGCCTTACACGCCCTGTCGCTGCAGTGGGAGCCTGCCAACAACACAGGTTAGGCTCTCTCCAGAATTAGATGCTTTTTAAGTGCTGTAGTAAATGTTTTCTCCTGTACAGTTCCTGTGCCTTCTTTTAGATTCGTCTTAGGAATTGATTCGAATTGAATTGTGTTGTGTGTTCCTTAGTGCATAAGAGCAGTGTGGAAAAAAGGCGAGTCGATGCATCTCCAGCAACGCCAAGAAGCCCCACTCCAAAGAATATTCCTCGAAAGAAGCCACCACCAAAAGAAGCTTTGGGTAATGACACATAATGTGGCCAAAGTGATCATAAACTGCTCTTTGCTCTCGTTTTGCTCACCTCTAAGTTTATACAAAAGTAAAGCTCACTTTGTAGTGTATGTTTTCGTGTGTGTGTAGGTGCACATACACCCGGGTCTCAACATGCAGAAGAGGGCCAGGACAGACAGAGAAGACCACAGGAAGACAACCAATCAAATGCTTCCTCTCTCAGATCGTCCCCACCCACTTTCACTGGCAACTCAGCCAGAAAGGGTACGAACACACTTACCTCTTAGAGAGTCTGACTGTCTTTTACAGGATCACACAGATAATTATTTAAATGTGTTCTTTTATTTGTTCAGTATTAACCGATCTGATGAAAGAGGCATAAATGTGTTCAACATTGTTTTATTTTTCTAGGACCTGATCAGCTGAGTTCCTCATCATCTGACCTGATCACAGCAGACGACCATGTCCACCCCCACGCCCCGTCTCACATGCGCACGTGCTCACATACTCCTCACCCACACCGGACTGAGCTAGATCAGATAAGTCTCGGGTAAGCAACTTGTGTAGGGAACACAATTAAGTGCTACATCATTGTGAAGGTTTGGTAATTTATTTTGTTATTTATTTTAAATAATGTACATTCAGTTTTTATAGTATATAACAAACACCATACAATACATCTTCAATTTCAAATTGAAGGCAGAGCCACGGTCAGAGCTGCTGTTCTAGAAAAGACCTTCTGACCAGTCATGAAAATGTTGACAGTGCGGTGATTAAATGAGGTTGCATTTGTATTTTCTGTCTCTTCAGATCTTATTCGTTGACCCAGGACCAGTGTGACCGTGCCTCATTGGATGCTGCCGATAGTGGGCGGGGCAGCTGGACCTCCTGCTCCAGTGGCTCTCACGACAACATCCAGAGCATCCCTCAACGCATCGGTTGCTATGACAGCCGTAGCTGGGAGACACTATCTGAGGGGCCAGGCATTGGGCGGAGCCAATCAGCCACACCCCTTGGCTACTGGGCCGATGAATCAGAGGGCGATACAGGCACGATCAAGCGGCGAGGAGGAAAGGATGAAGTGCCAAACATGCAAAAAAGCACCATGAGTCGGAGGGAGGGGAATTTTCGAGAGCCTCCACCCACTCCGCCCGGGTACACCGCTCGGTCCTTGGCTGAGGTCGAGGAACTCGGCCATAATAACCATAATCTCATCCATGGTCACACTCATGGCCGACGCCCACCTGATTACAACACAGCCCTGCAGAGGTCCCGCCTCATTAAGAGGTCATTAGATTTAGAACCACCCCCACAGCCACGCCCGCCTACCCGCATGCACGGATACACTCACTGTCCTACGCCGCGGCGACCCCCGTGTGATGGTGAGGATTCAGTTCAGTTTAGAGATTCACTTCTTTGTGTTTGACAATAAAAAATAAAGGAAGAGATAGAACTGTATGTTGACGTTGATTTCGTTTCATCCTGTTTGCAGAAACTGAGCAGATATCTGCGGTGTGAGAAATCAGCACATGGCCACGCTTTAGTCATCTGCTCGGAACTTTAACCACACAAAGCTTCTCAAAACCAAACCGTCTCGACTCTCTGCTCCTGCCGTCATCTGAATTGTTTTAACAGCTGTCAATCAACTTCCAAAGCAAGCGGGAACAGTGTCTGTGGTGAAAAGGCAACAACCAACACATTTTTTTTATTGCTCTTGGTTTGAAATCACTGTGAGAACCACAACAAAGATGTTTTGGCACTTTGAAGAAAAGAAAATGAAGGAAACCAGACAGCGTGAACAAAAGCTCAACATACGCATACACTCATTTTTTTTAATGGAAACAGTGTTATTTTAAATTGTTGTCTGAAGTCTACATTGTGTGTGTGTGTGAGTGTTGAGTGAGAGATACTTGAATCAGAAAGTGTTTGAGTCTCTGTATGTGTGAGCAAGAAAAAAAACACGCCATAGACCTCAGAAAGTGTTGCCATCAGTATTCAGTGGATCTTGTTACTTTATTGTCATTTTAATTGTCTGTTCAGTTTAATCTCACACACTGATTTCCAAATGCACTCTCAAGCATTGTTTTCATTTTAATTCATTTAAACAATGATGTCTGTTTTTATTATTGAAAGACATTTCATTCCTCTCTTTGCCAGTCCTGTGGCATTAGGCACAAATTCTAACCTGTTACACAGATGGAGAAAATGTATATAAAAAAAAAAGAACTAAAGTCTGCGTTGTTGCTACTTGTTATGAAATGGTTATTACATACCTACTTCTTAGATCATAATTACATACGAGATGCAGCCTAGGTCTACATTTCCCTGCCTGAACCTTTTCATACCACATGTATTTCTATGTCTTTTAAAAAGACAGCTGTCTATCACATTTTGTATTTTAATACAAAAAATGTAAATATTGGTTATATTTTGTTTAAAACTGCAGAGAGCTATATACTGTTGGAGGTAACATTCAGCTACAATGAGTTTGAATGTTCAAGAAATAAATACTGTAGCAATCATTTCTCCTCTGGTCTCCTGTTGTCACTAAGCATAGCATTTGCAAGAACATCAGACATTATTAAGGGCTAATCGCTTGTTAATAAGTTGGTTATGTTGAAAATATGTGACAGTTTTCCTGTCAAAATCAAAAGTTAATACTACTCTGACCTGTGTTTGTTTCTTGGAGTTTTGTGCTTAGTTGCACAAACCACAGTTCACCACTAGAGGTCAGTGTTACTATGCAAATCATAAACTTTCATGTTGTACTGGACCATTTCAATATAGAAATTATATATAAGTATATATTAAATATACTTTCTATTCAGTTCTGTTCAGTTTCATTCAATTTACTATTTATAACGTGTTTACTGTTTAATATTTAATATTTAAAAGATGTTGGTTTGTTTGTTTTTTTAATGTTGTTTTTATCCGACACCCGCTCTGATCAGCCACCTTCGTGTGCTCTATTAAATGATAAATTAACGAATAATATCCGTTAAACTAAGAAATTGAAAGTAGCCTCGGTATTAGTAATGGTTTGTTTTACCTTGCAGTTGCCCAGATTTTTCCAAGATACCGTATAGCAAGATGTACACACATGATTCTGCTCATATTTTATGCGGTAAAGTTTTTGTCAATTCAACAACTTAGGTAGGTTAGAGTTAATAAATCCCACTGTACTTAAGGTGCAATATGCCTTAGTTATATTATTTGATCACAACCTGCTTGAGCATAATACAGGTCTCTAATACAGGTTTACGAATTTGTATACAAAAACCCAATTCAACTTGTTTCTGTAGTTTAGTTTTATATTCAGAGAAAAAAGTTTCAAGTTAATTTCTTTACAAGTATTTAGGTGTCGAAATGAAAATGCAATGAGTAGTCTCGAAAGACTACGAGTAATATTCGTGTGAAGTACAAAATCTTTAAAATAGTATTTAAGTGCATTCGCACACTTTAATCAAATATTTCTTATTAAACGTAACAATAAATAAATTAAAAGTATTTAGTGGCATCTATTAATGAGTATGAAATGATGATATGCTTAAAATTGTGTGGTATACGAGGAATACAAGTTACAGGAATTTAATCAACTTCAGGGTGGTTAAAGCGTCGCACTTTTTGAATGGATGCCTGTCGAAATGTTTTTTATCCAAAGCATTTTACCACACATCGCACTGTATGTGCGTGTGAGACAAAATAATTTCAATTTTAAATTTGTTTTCTATGTTATTGGAGATTCAGAGAAAAATTAATCGGAAACTTCAATTTACTTCCATTGTATACTTCAATTGAATTTCGGCAATTGCGTTGTTTGCCACGTATTTACTATAAGCAATAATTGATTATTTATAGAATAATACGAAATGTAAGGTACAAAAGTTAAAACTAAAATGGATGTAATAAATACTATACGAATATCCATACTTTTTTCATTGCTCCTTCCTCCCTCCATATAAAGGCTCTCTACTTACAGACGTAGCGCGCCTGGTACTCGAGTGCGCACGCGCCCCGTTCATTCTGCGATCTATATTTAATATTTATTGCCGTACTTCCGGGTATGATACCATGGAGATTACTTGCATGTCACCCCGCGTGACAGGCGCCAAGTATCTCAGTCTTCCACGGCAGGTGGCGCTGCTGTTCACGCTACTGTTCACGCTGCTGTTCCGCTGGTCGTTAAAGCAGCGTCTTGCGCTCGCTGTCTCTACTTTTTTCCCTTCACATCGCTCACCGAGGACAAAAAAACAAGTCGGCAGTCACGGCAGAAATACATAGGACATGGCTGTCGTGCTTTCTCGGCTTTTGTTAGCGACTCTGCTCTGAAGCGTGTGTGTTTGTGTCTGTGTGTGAGAAAGGAAGGGGGATAGAGACGCCCGTGCGTTTACAGTAGCTGGATGTGCAGCGACAGCTGAGCTGGACTCCTAACCCCAGTGACGGCGGCGGTGTGATGCAGCTTTCCTCTGTCAGGGCCGAGATCCGTTGAGATGGAATGGTGCAAGAAAGTAGCGACAGATATCGCGGCCTGAACACACAGCACAACATGGAGATCCATCCGCTGTAAGCTTACCGAACTAGCTCGCTAGCTCTCTCTCTCTCTCTCTCTCTCTCTCTCTCTCTCACTCTCTCTCTCACACACTCACACACACACACACACACACACACACACACACACACTGTCTCTGTGTCTGTGTTTTGAATGATCATAGCGTTAACTAAGAACGACTTGTCACTGATTATTTTCGACACAGTATTAGCGATCACCATTAAGCGCTACTCACTAACTTTTATACTTGATAGAATAATGTCATGCTGAAACGAATAAAGCACACCCGCTATTTAAAAACATATATGGAGGCGTCCCATTGCTATCAAGCAGAAAAAAAATCTAGCCTTACACCACAGTCAGAAGACAAGTTTCTGTAACAGAGGCTCTGACAGTAGTTCCGGGTGCAAGGCAAATCACATGTTTGAATTAATCCGCTGTTTCCGCTACATTATCGTTTCTATAGTAACAGCTTGTATGAAGGACACTCCACATTTTAAATAAGACTTATGATGTTGTGTAAGGAAAATGTGTAAACGGTTAAATTATGGAAGGAGTCTCCAGTGTAAGTGTATGCAGGAAAGCATTTCTACTTTTACAGTAGAAGAAATTTGCTTTTCCCCTTTCTCTGTGACACGACATAACTTTAAAAGAGAGAAAACAATTGAAGAAATAACTTTCTATAACTGCTATAGTCAGACAGTTAGCTATAAGAGACTCTGGACGACTTTTTGATTTTATTTTTTTTAATTCAGTTCAATTCAATTTTATTTGTATAGCGCTTTTAACAATGGACATTGTCTCAAAGCAGCTTTACAGAACATAA
>JAOTRN010000033.1:8343717-8355121 GCA_028566695.1 Bagroides melapterus
ATCGTGATTGTAAAACAATAAAAGTAGACACTTCACAGTTTCAAATGATATGTATCACTTATCTGTGTGACCAATATTGACAGAGTATTTTTAGTGTCTTTCCACTGATCTTAAAAAAAGTGAGCTGGTCGTGCCGGCGCAACCGCCGACCCCAGGGGGTTAATGGCAAGGAGCTCCCAATTGCCAATGTCATAATTGGCCTCCACCAAGTTGAACTTCTTAGAGACGAAGGCACATGGATGGAGTACTTGACTTACACCCTGCTGCTGTGAGAGCACGACCCCAACTCCTGTGGAAGAGGCATCCACCTCAACTATGACGGGCTGGGGAAGATCTGGATGGCACAGAACCAAAGTCGTTCTGAAGAACCCCTTCAGCCACCGAAAGGCCTCATCCGCCACAGTGGTTCAGTGCAGGGTTTTGGGCTTGCCTTTAAGGAGAGAGATGAGAGGGTGAGCAATGACATTGAAATTGAGAATGAATGACGTTAAAAGTTGGCAAAAACTAGGAATTTCTGGAGTCCCTTGATGGTGGTTGGAGTGGGCCAGGAGTTGATAATGTTCACCTTCCCCTCGTCCATGCTCACTCCATCCTTGGAGATGTTGTAGCCTAGGAATTGAATTTGAGATTGATGAAAGTCACATTTTTCAGCCTTGAGGAATGAATTGTACTCATGTAACCTCTGGAGGACCTCCACAACATGCTATTGATGATCTGCAGGGCTTTTGGAGTACATGGCGATGAAGCATATCCTTGAAGATGGTATGCATAAAATCATGGAAGACAGAGGGGGCTCAAATGAGCCCATACAGCATAACACTGTATTCGTAATGGCCAGTAAGGGGGACAAAAGCAGTTTTCCACCTGTCACCATGTCCTATGCAGATCAGATTGTATGCACTGTGGAGGTCCAGCTTGATGAAGATCTGAGCTCCATGGAGCTGTTCCAGCACATCTGGGATGAGAGGAATGGGATACCAGAACTTGATGGTGATGTTGTTGAGGGCTTGGTAGTCAACGCGGGGACGGAGGTCTCCGTCCTTCTTGGTGACGAAGAAGAAGGGTGAAGCAGCAGAGGAAGTGGAAGGGCGAATGTAGCCTTGGGGTAGCACTTCCTTGATGTAGGCATCCATGGCCTTCTGCTCAGGGATGGTGAGAGGATAGATCTTTCCTTTAGGTACTGGTTTTCCCGGCAAGAGATCAACTGCGCAATCCCATGGCTGATGAGGTGGTAGGCGGGAAGCTTTCTTGCAACAGAATACATCCGAGAACTGATGGTAACAGGAAGGAATGAGGTGGTGGAACAGACTGGAAGTGAGTGATGACGATATTTCTGGCAGACAGGCAAACAGGATGGAAAACAGTTATGGCTCCATTTATGGACTTCACCGGTTTCCCAAGAGAGCTCCGGGTGGTGTTGTATTAACCACGGTCACTCTAGGATGATGTCTGCAGAGGAGTTCTCCAGAACCAGAGGATGGATTTCCTCCTGGTATGGGAGGCCCACTGTCAGGGTGATGGGTCCAGCTAGAGTGCAAAACCTTAGGGTATATTCAGAAGCAGGCAGTTTTTCTTGCTGAATGTGGTAAAGAGAGGCGTTAATAGAAGTGTCACCTGCTGGTCGGCCGATGGTTTCTTTGAAGTATTGTATTAAGCTTGCTACAGACTGTGTAGTAGGTCCACTCTGCTGGCAGACGGTGTCAGCCCATTGCAATGCTTTTCCCCGGAGTAGAGAAATAATGAATTCTACCTTGGCTTGTTCGGTGGGGAATCGCAACCGAGCAATTGAAGGTTAAGGGCTTTGCTCAGGGGCCCAGCAGTGGGATTTGAACTATCAACCTTCCAATTGGAAAACCAACAACTTAAGCACTAGGCTGCCACATCCCATCCCATCCCATCCCATGATGAACCATGAAGATAATGGACAAAGTTTTGCACTCAAGTCTTTTCCAACTAATATTTGCAGGATAGAAGAACCTTTCATAAATATTGTGGTTTCTGGACATTTTGGTTCCTTGAGCTCTTTGGGTTCAAAAATATTTCTTCAAATTTTAATGCATTCCAATTTGGAATGTTTGAATGAGCAAAGTGAAAAAAACAAACTTTCTTTTCTTTCTGAATGGTTTAATTAAATTCTCTACACATTCCCGCACTCTATCACACACACACACACACACACACACACAGAAAGAGAGAATACACAAAAGCCTTTTGAAAGTTGTTACAATCCCTTCTATGTCCTTTCACAAACACTCTTCATTTCCTCTTCCTGTTTTAAAGGGGCCACTTCCTTTTGGCCCAGGATTGGACACCTTGGTTGTGAAATATTCCCATTCTCCAGAGCTAGCTATATTCCCTTCGATCGTATCTTATCTGGAGCAGTCCACACCTTCTTACAGAGCAGGTGATAGGTGAGATCACACACAATACACTTTATCTGCTTGCTTTCACTGTGGAGTATTTGTCTTGTATGAGTCTGGTTATAAAACAGGAGTTATAGTTGAAGCTGTGTTCGAGTGTGTTAGAGCACAATGCTGAAATGGCTGAAACATTCAGATTGGAAGCATACACAGACTTTGAATGATCAGGTATGTATGAACACACACCGCACACCTATACACACACACACACACACACACACGCGCACACACACACCTATAAACAACCATACACATCTGTACCCAACACACAGATGTCTATATGCAAATATATGCAAAACACACACTCACACATACACATCTATGCACAAAATACAGACACACCTATACACAAAACACACACAGACAGACATACCTATAGACAAAACACACACATATCTATACACAACACAGCTATCAATGCATAAAACACACAGGCAGCTATTTACAAAACACACACAGTTATTCAGAAAACATTCATAGACATCTATGCACAACACACACAAAGACAATTATACACAAAACACGCACAGACATCTATGCACAACACACACACACACACACACACACTCAAACACACACCCACACACACACACACACACACACAAGGAAACATTAATGCACAAAACACTCACACAGACATCTATGAACAAAACACGCAAACATAGCACACACTGACATCTATACACAAAACACACACCTATACACAACACACATCTATGCAGAATATTTACAGCATTTAACAGATGCCCTTGCTCAGGAGCCCTGCAGTGGTAGCTTGGTGGAGGGGATTCAGACTCACAACCTTCCAATTGGTAGTCCAACACCTTAATCACTAGACTACCACATTGCCTCACACACACACACGCATCTATACACAAAACACACAGATATCTATCGACAAAACACACACATACACCTATATACAAAACACACATTCACCTATACACAAAACACTCAGACATCTATGCACAAAACACACAGACACACACAGACAATTATGCACAACACACACATACACCGACACATCTATGCACAAAACACACAGACAGACACATATCTATACACAACCCACAGATGTCGATACACAAAGCACTCACTGACACCTTTGCACGAAACATACACACACATACACACACACACATACACACACACACACAAAAGCTGTAATGCACTTCCACTTTGCTTTGGAAAGGAAACATATCTCACACAGGCAGGGATGCAGACTCAAAGAGACAGCAGTTCCTGACACACACACACACAGACTTCGCACTGTAGTGGTTTTGTGGACTGGCAGTCAGAGGGAGTCATATTAGCGGATGCATGTGGATTAAATTGGATTAAATTAATTCCTTACGACACCTTGCCTCTCTTCTGCTGTCTTACTCTCTTTATCTTGCTTTACGTTCCTTCTGTCAGCCTTTTTGCTGGTAATCCACTAATAAACCTCTTATAACACTTAACAACTCATTAAATTCTAGAATAAAAAAATCCATGTACATTCACACAAATGATTTATCTGATATGAACATGTATTCTATATGGAAAATACACATCACATTTCATTCAGTCATTCAGCTTCAGTAGGCTGGATGGACCATTTCAGGGCTCCATGTACAAACACACACACACACACCCCAATGAAACATTATTAATATTATAAAAACTAAATTAATATTATATCCAATTCTTCTACTGGCATATTTCTGAGGAAACCCATGTCAACTCAGAGAGATGATGCACAGATACTTAAATGTGTTACATTGATCAGTTTTCTTAAGTAATATATAAGAAAATAAATGTGAAGGTGTTATGAAGGTAGCATGTGGCATAATGTAAGTGCCATAAATAATTGAAAAAGAAAAAAACAGCATTTTTTCAAATTTATTTGTGGAAAATTTCATGTGCAACAAATCAAGCAAAAAAAAAATTAAAAAGTCACATAAGAAATAAAATCATTAATGTAAAATATTTTGATGTATATTATATAAATTTAAATAAATATTATTGCATATATATAGACATTAAAATCTTTTTTATTTATTTGAATATGAAAATTAAGAAGACAAAAATTAATCACTGGTGAAAAAAATTCTGGTTGTGGAAAAATTATTAGTACATAGTAAATTGTAAATATAGGTAAAAATATAAAATATATTAAACATAATTTAAAGAAATCACATGTGACAATTGAATACTGGATGTATATAAAAACATGAGTATAAATTTTTCCCTGAAAAATGACATTCAAATAAATTAATTTGAAAATGTCACATTCAGGAAAAAAACATTAATCATGAGAAAAAAATAAATTGTCACGTGAAATATAAATCAGGTGAAAATAAATGAATAGTGTTTAAAGAAAAACAAGAAAGTAAATGAATTGTAAAAAGTCACACAAGAAATCATGCAGAGAAAATATCACGTGAGAATGCTTTAAAGGACATGGAATGAATAGATTTAGAATTTGAACATCCCTATGTATGTTTATGTAGTTTTGTTTGCTGTAATTTAAACCCACTTTTTAAGAACTCACTAAAATCATTTCCTTGTACTTTAGTATTGTTTTAACTCTTCTTTCTCTCTCGATCACACTTCCACACAGAGGCACACACTCACGCAGCATGTTAAAACAGAGGAAATCCTCTTTCCCTGCTAGCCAAGTTTGTGTGTGTGTGTGTGTGTGTGTGTGCGTGTGTATATACTATCACACGGACTCTGCTGAGCTCCATATTTAAGGTCATAGACAGCAGGTAAAGGTTACAACTCTTCACTCATGACACATGAACAGTTCGTACTGTAGCATACGTCAGTTCTCAGTCAGAGCAGTGTGTGTACATGTGATGAATCATGTTGAAAATACAGACATATGCACACACCTTTAACTTCATGTTGAAACAATTAATGCTTATTCTGTGATGTGTTGAAATGGCTTGAAATGGCTGGAAACAGAAATGTTTGAACAGAGTTGAGAAAAGTTTTTCAGCTATTGCAATTCTGCTTATGGCCAACAGGGGGCAAAAAAAAAAAATCTAGCAGCCCTTTAACCCATCCCTCCATTAATTTTGGCAGAGGAAGTCAGAGTACCTAGAGGAAGCATGATGAGAAGGCGCAAATCCCCTCAAACACTAGGCAAAGGCAGGAATCCAACTGTCAACGCTGAAGTTTTGCAGTGACTGTGATATCCACTAGGCCAGTGTGTATCCCCTAATCTTTAACATGATATAATATAATCCCAATAATCCATAAATTATTATGTCCACACAGAGACAGGAATCATTGACATCTATTTATAAATACTTTAGCTTTTATTAAAAGAGGTAATCGTGGTTAAGGTTAGGGTTGGGTTGAAAAGTCCTCACAAGGAAAGGCAGGTGTGTGTGTGTGTGTGTGTGTGTGTATGTGTTTGTGTGTGTGTGTGTGTTTCACTGCAGAATTAATGATCTAAACCTCTGAGTTCTAAAACAGGACTGCTTGCATTGGACTTTTCCAACTTTTCAGTGTATCACAGATCGATGCTGTTTAAAAATAGAGCTCAGCTCGTACACGGTTCATTAATCTAAATACTGACCATTTGGACAGATAGCTCCCTTGTTTCTCAGGGGGACTTCACAACTCCTTATTTGCCTCTCCTAATGAATACCTAGAGAATGCCTTCATGTATAGAACCATACACAGAAGACGATATACGTATATTTGCTCATACAGAAAAGAGTATTCATGTTCTGTAGTTCAGATCAATCACAAAAACTTTCACACAATTGGTCTTACTTCACACCATCTACTGGGTCCCTGTGTGTCTACAAATCAATATATCCACAGTTTGTCAATCAGTCCCAATAAGTTTACTTAAAGGATAAGTTTGTTGTAGCAAGAATAGGAGTTTGGATTCCTTCTATGAATATTGGGTTGAAACTTTAATCAATGTATTAAGAAATATGGTGAGCTATGACACTCAGAACTCTTCAGGGCTTGTAACATTGACATCATTGTAACTAAAAGCCAGTCACTAGAACTGTTTCTTCTGTACTAGACTCTCTCACAGGGTGGACAGGGGCCAACAGCTTACATAATACAAATTATTTAGCTGATTGTGATTCCTCATGCCTGAAAGTAAAAGACTGGATGCATAAGAACAGAAACTTCCATGGATTTTTTTGGTCAGCAGTAAAACATTTCTGATTACCACTGTAACCAACAACCAGTCACTGATCACCAGTTTTCCCAACACCTACTCTCTGACAACTATTGCACCTAATGTCCTGTCACTGCTCAGTATTGTTCCCAACATCTAGACAATGATTATCATTCTATCCATTTTCTAATCTTTGATCACCATTGTTCCCACCATCCAATCACTGATTATCATTGTTTAAAGTATCCAATATGTGTTTCCATTGTTCCCAGCAAATAATCACTGATCACCATAGCTCCCAATGCCCAATCATTAAACAGCATTGTTTCCAACATCCAATCACTGATCACCATAGTGCTCAGTGTCCAATCACTAATTACTCTATTACTGTCTATTCAGTGATCACCACTAATCCCAAGGGTTGCTTTAAACTGTTTTTGATAATGATATTTACAATTAATTAATTTTTTCTTTTTCATCTGTGGGTGGTGCACTGGTGCACACGTACCATTGCCACCTCACAACTCAAGAGTCCCCTGTTCAACCCTGAGCAAGAGGTTCTGTGCATGTTTAACTGTGCCCTCATGCTCCTGGAGTGAGGAGTAATTGACACAGTATGGGACAACATAAAATATAATTAAACAAATAAAAAAATACATTTTGCTCATTAATACAATATAATTTGCAAAAAATAAAAATAAATAATAAGCTGTATTACTAGAAGTATAAAACACTTGAGTGGTAAAAAGAACTCCAGTGTCCTCAGTCCTGCAAGTTAGACGTTTTGATACGCAAATAAGCATGACGACGAATAGGCAATGTAGCAATGAATATGCTAATTAGCCCGGTAGCGTCATTTGTGGCGACTCTGAGCATGTATTAGCTACTTTTTCCCACTTGGCGTCTTCCGTCATCTGCGATCTCGGTCACCAGCGTGTCGAGTCTCGCGCCCCAAAGCTTCTCCGAAGTTCAGCTCCGCACAGCTTGATGGATTGACGACGTGACGTCAGCAGGCAGCTACCTCGAGCAGCGCGGGTGGGGGAATTAATCTGTGCGCGCGCGGCTGAGAGCAGGCGAGCGAGCGCGCAAGCCATGAGAGACGCGCTCACTAATCTCCAGGGGGAAAAGGGCCAGCTCGAAAAAAAAAAAAAAACGGTACCGAGTCAGCAGAGGTCAAAAGCACCGATACTCCGCCTGAATGCAGTTGGAGAAGCGCTGCTGAAGAGTTTGTGAGAGACAGACACACAGTCGTGGAGGATGAGCTTGCGCTTTGAAGCCGTATAGACCCTGAGGGCATTTTCATGAGGTAAGCTGCCTCTCTCTCTCTCCCTCTCTCTCCCTCTCTCTCCCTCTCTCTCTCTCTCTCTCACTCAAATTTAACAAGGGAGTGTAAAACCCGGCTTCATAAATATCCCAAAAAGCCTGCTTTTATATTAGCTACATAAGTAAGGCTACTTTTTATGGCTTCTTCGAGATTTCAGTGGCGCTATTCGCTTTGCATTAGGTCGCTCAGTTTGAAACCTTACTTGTTTACACACACACGAGCACAAACTTGAGTTCTACTTCTGTAATAAAATTTCAGCTTAATTTTAATCATAAGGGATAAAGAACCACTGAGTTGGACTTTTAATTACGTTTTCAGGGCAGATTATTTACCTCCGCACTGCGTACAGGAGCGCGAGTTATTAGGTTATTATTACAAACCCTGCGCTATTATAATATTAATAAAATCCTTAAAAAAAAACGTAAGTAAAAGATCTTTATTTATTTCTGCCTCAGCTGTGAATCAAGCTGAGAAAGATTACAGGACACATAACTGCACAAATTACTCAGTGTACTGTTTGACACATTAGCATATTAAATATGCGATTTCTCAACCAATAATAATTGTCTAATGATTTTACAAAATGTCGGTCATTTATGAAAGGAGTTATTGCGCTTGACAGAACTTATTTATAGCATTAGCACGACTTTGTTGTGATGTACACCGCTCTAGTAAATTAAGAACCGCTCTTGTAAATTGAATTAATTTCATTTATAAATATGTGTATTACTTTTACAGTACATGAACCTTTTTACACTAAACGTACTAAAGATGTGCTCTTAATTGTAGCACCACAGTGACAAGGAATGGTAGAAAAAGATTGAGTTGCCCTTTTTTTCTCAGAGTGTGTGGTTTAGACGAACACCCGAAAACTCTCTCTCTCTCTCTCTCTCTCTCTCTTTCTCTTTATTGCCCCAAATGAAGAGGTAAATGGGGTTTGTTAAATGTCACACGGTGAATGAAGGCTCAGTGGAGTTTATAACGGTTCCTCTCACCTACATGGAAAGTTACCTCACATCCTGATGCCTCTATGCGCGCGCCCTTTTATAGGAGGATTACTGAAATTTTAGTCATCGTGTTACTTTTACAGCTACCGGCTCGGTTCCCCCTCCCCTTCCCCTCCCAAAAAAAAACCGGTTGTTCCTGTTGGAGAGATTTACACACAGGTGTATAAAAAAGCGCGTACCATGTCTCCGCCGCAAACCCGTGAGCAGCACGTGCACGGCTGGTGGACGAAGCGGTGCTGGAGTCGGAAAAACGCGTTAGTTTCGCGTTAGGTTTTTTGCGAAAGCTGTGAAGGTTTCTCCTTCCAGGCTTTTTTGTACCATCGCGGCTGACCGGACGCTCGCGCACCATTCGGTAAGTTTCACTATTTGGACTTTTTTGTTAAATACTACTCCAGAATATCTCTCTCTCTCTCTCTCTCTCTTTCATACATACACTGTTAATCTGAACTCTTTGTAGAAAGGTAATAGAACTAAACCTTTCCTTACAGAGCGATTCCTTTATAATATTGCAAAACACTTTTTTAACACAAAACAGTATTTTAAGCTTTAAATTTCTCCTTAACGTCTGGTCTGTGCCTTAAATGATTTAAGATTCAATTTAAATGCACAAAATATCCACTGTTGATGTCACAACCCCAGAGAAGAAGGGAGAGATAATCAGTTTAGTATCTTTATTAAGAATGTGAGGATGGGCGAGAAATATGACACTTAATTGAAGGCATTGTCATGACAAATATCAGGAATATATCATGTTTTCCTGCACTGATAAAGAAATTACAAACATTAACTTTTTTAAGTTATAGACCAAGAAACCGCATCACTTACTACTATTAGTAATAATAATACTATAGAGTAAGTTTCATTGTCAAGCAATATGTAATTTGGCAATACTGACAAATCAGGAAGTGATTGGACTATTAATACAATATTTCTACATTCACATCGCTTATCCACTATTATTATAAATAATAATCTCTGCCTCTGTGGACTAATTGTTTACTAGTCACTCCTTGGACTTGTATGTCTTAGTTTATTGATTTTTACAATGTTTAGATGATGTAACAATGCTTTTAATAGGTTGCACAGTTATTAGATTCTCTGTAGACTAACTCTCTCTCTCTCTCTCTCTCTCTCTCTCTCTCTCTCTCTCAGTCTCAGTGAGCTCTGACCCCTGGAGCTTCAAGATTGTGGGCACTTCAGTGTGTGTGTCTTCTGAGACCAGCACAAGCCCCCAGTCTGTCCTGCCCTGCTCGTTGTACAGGATCAATGAGGTTCCATGTGAGCTGCTAAATTGCAGCACGAGCCCTCCAACCTGCACACTCTGCTTCGTTTTTTGATTTTCGATGGACTGCATTCATTCACCAAGGACTAGTAAAATGCATTGGATCACTCTGCTGCTGGCTGGCTTCACTTTTTGGGGCAAAGTGTCTGTGTACAACTGCTTAGATTATGAAGAGAGCTTTGACTATTATGAAGAGGAGAAAACAGAGACAATAGACTACAAAGATCCATGCAAAGCTGGTAAGATTAAGATGATGATGATGATTATTATTATTTTTATTATTATTATTATTGTTGTTGTTATATTTATTATTATTATTATTATTATTATTATTATTATTATTATTATTGTTGTTGTTGTTGTTATTATTATTGTTATTATTAATATTATTATTAATAATAACAATAATAATAATAAGTTTTCTCATTTTTCCTGACACCCTACGTTATTTACAGACTATCTTGAATTTTTTACAGCCAGAGAAAATGAAAAATTACTTTCTGCTTCTCACAATTACAAAAACAAAAGTTTTTTATTATTTGACTGCAGCGCTTAATTGTGCATTTCTTGGTGCATGCGACTGCTGCTCTTCTGCATCTTTAACAGCCACAATGATGTTAGTAAGTCAGTAGAGATTGTTTTGAACGGTGACAATGTTCTCCTTTCTTCACTGTTTTGCTGCGCCAGCTCTTTAACAGCTAGATCTTTAGCACCTAGATCCACCTCACCCCCAGCACAACAAACCAAACTGGGAGAATCTTGCTGTTCCCCAGGCTATGTGTGCTACCTGTCCACACACACACTTTCTCACTGACAGCGAGCAGATGCCTGCAAAACTTCACTGTTTGTTAGTGTGCAGTGCAGAGATTAAGTGTGTGTGTGTGTGTGTGTGTGTGTCTGTGTGTGTTTCTTTAAGTGACTTTTTCATTCACTGACTGACAGATTTATTCATCCTATCACTTGTTGTAAGTAAGTGCTTTATCCTGGTCATGGTTACAGAAATTCTGGGCACAAGAAAGGAAATACACCCTGTATGAGACACACCAAAACACAGATGTGTATACACACACACACACACACACACACACATACACACACACAGCAGTCCAAAAAAGGTATATGTCAAAACTGGATAGTGACTGACTCTGGGAAGTGCTGTACAGCTTTCTCTCTCTCTCTCTCTCTCTCTCTCTCTCTCTCTCTCTCTCTCTCTCTCTCTCTCTCTCTCTCTCTCTCTCT
>JAOTRN010000033.1:8396820-8407434 GCA_028566695.1 Bagroides melapterus
GGGGGCTGGTAATTTAATTGCACTGAGAGATGAAAGTGCCCGAAAGAGCCATAATCCTACACACACGCACGCACACGCACACACACGCACACACACACACGCACACACACACACACAGATAAGCCACTGGGCTGTAATGATGAAATCCTCAAACGTCCCTGCTTTTGTGTGTGTGTGTGTGTGTGTGTGTGTGTGTGTGTGTGTGCTGATCCTCCAGAAGCCTGATGAGGAACGGCATAAAATATTTAGTTTTTATACATAATGCAATACTGACACCCCCCCACACACAGTTACCATAATTCAGGTTGATAGAACTTTATTTCAGCAAATATTACATACACTGTAAAAAATGCATTAGGAATTTCTAAACCAACAGCTGGACAGATGTGCGTAAGGGGAATTTTTTTCTAGTTTCTCTATTTTGTTCTGACGTAAATGTGAACGTGAAACGCAAACCAAATCAAACTCCGGATCAAATCAAAAGAACATGAAGCGACACTACGGACATCTGGAACGTTTTGTCAGTTGAAAAATATAAACTGTTCACAGAACACACACACACACACACACGCACACACACACACGGAGGAATACAGAGATGTAAAATATGGAAAAAATGAATAAAACAAAACAACCCTGTAGGCTAAAATTCCCTAGAAGTTTTTTCTCTTCTACTCAAAGGCACTGTACATCTCAGGACAACTAACAGATGACACATAACAACAAAAAACTCTGTGTGTGTGTGAGAGAGAGAGAGGGAGACACACACAACGCTCCAATGAGTCTGGTCCCTCACGTCCACAAATATCTTCGATGACATAATTCATTCATGATGTCTGAATAAACAACTGTTATTTTAATTCTTTTTTTTCCCTGTGGTATGTACACTGCGGGCGTGTTTATAGATGCAATAACAAGTGATAATCTTGTTAAACTCGTTAAAATAGAGCTGCTTTGATTTTTAGGTAGAAACGTGTTAATCCTGCATCCTCCGTACTGAGCTTACGTATTTAAAACCGAAAACAAGGACACACATGGAAGGAGAAGAAATTCTGTCATTGTGTGTGTGTGTGTGTGTGTGTGTGTGTGTGAGAGAGAGAAAGGTCAGTCCTTCCAGAGGAATACAGCAAATTCCCTCTCAAAAAAGTCCAGCAACATCAAAATAACAAAAATAAAATGCATTGTATTGAGCAGTTCTATTGTTTTTATATTCTGTAAAATACAAACGTTACACAGCGAGAGGGAAATATACCTTTATCTAAGCCGTTAGTAATATTAGTACTACAATTCTACAAGTGACTCCTAAAAACGTGCTTTTGGTTTTCTTCTTCGTCTTTTAGAAAAAAAACAAAACAAACAAAAATTAAACAAAAAAAACGCTTAACGATGATTACGACAAGTAGCTGTCATCGTCATCGTCGTCATATTCTTCGTCGTCTCCCATGTCCTCCTGATCGTTCAGGACGACGTCGTCCTCATCATCGGAGAGCAATGAGTCCCCGCTCCCAAAGTCTCCCGAACCCTCCAATGCTGCAACACAACACACAAATGTACACACACTCGGTTTGCAGAACAATGTTTTATTCATACAACGGTACAATCAGTACAATCAGACGGCGATGTGGGATTTTCTCTCTTCTGGGATTGCCCTTGGGATTGTATTTAATTCCATCAATCTTCCATTCACAAGCTTCCCAGTTCCTGCTGAGAAATAGCATTCCCACAACATGGTGCTCCCACCACCATGCTTCACTATGGGGATCTAGGCTACCTGATTGACAAACTCTGTATGTTTTGTTCCCCTTATTGGTGGATCTTTTGCTTCTGTCTGAGATGTTGTGAGGTTTGTGCACAACAGTGCAAGAACAAATCTCTGAGGGAATTTAGGAAGGGTTACAGCAACATCTGAAATGGATTTTCTTCCAGTAGCTTCCTCAAGAGATGTTCCTCAAATTGATGTTCCTCAAGAGATGTTCCTCAAATTGATGTTTCTCAAGAGATGTTCCTCAAGGCCCATAATTCTGGCTGGTCAGAATTCTTCTTAGTGTTAAATCTCAAACATTATTGGATAAATTAAAGAGTTGTATGGACTTAATCTTGCTACTGTACCACAGGATTTAACCTGTATCAATCTAAACATGGTTGTAGAGACTTCCACTATCCATTCGAATAAGAAAGTAAGCCTGGCACGTTAAAGTGCAGCCTCATGCTGTTTTTTTAGGAAGTTCTGGGGTTCTAAGTACTTGGTGTGTAGCAGTAAGAATTAGTGCTCCTCTGTGGAAGCTCATAGTCTATCGTGGTTCTTGCCTTGTTTTCCTGGCATATCTTCACAAATGGTACGTGTTTAGCCAAATGTCGCTACGTTGAACATGACAGCTCGTCGATCATTCTAACCAAACTTCTGTGTTTCCCGACTATCGAGAGTTCTCCTGTGGATGAGGTACATCACCACCTAATATCTAACAATGGTTATCGGATATTTTAAGGGAACATGTAGTCAGAATAAAAACAACATGCCATTGAGTTGTTCCACTAATGACTTTCTTCTCAACATGTTTCCATTAACCTCAGCTCTGTGGAGCGTCTCCAGGTTACTCTTATCCCGTGACTCGCTTTATCCAGCCAAACTCTGGATCTCTTCACTGCCTTCCAAGGCTTCTTCTTTGCTTTTCTGACTAATGCCTTTTGGCATTTTGTTTCGATGCTGCTTAGTGAGATGTTCAAACCTAGTTGTATATTTTTTCCAGAACTTTGTCCTAGATTTATTTTTTAGAGCACCTTGGTCTCCATGATGTTTGAGCGAGTATGATCAGTGACAAACTAAGGAGCCTTGCAGGAACAAGATCATATAAACGTTTAAGAAGAACACTCCTATCAGTACACCCACATTCACACCTAGAGGCAATTTAGAATAGTTAGTGCTTGCCCACCGCATTCAGCCGGTCCCAGCCTGCGTGATCCGGCGACCTTGTTTCCATAGCGATCCACACACCAGCACAGTCCACTGCTGCCATGGCACTGGTGAGGCTTATAGAATCCATCCTTGTCACAGGAGGGGACGTACTGACCTACGTGTGCACATAAAAACGTTACTTTCAATCAAAAAAACGTGACCAGCCAACAGAGCAGAGCAGTCGACTCGTACTCTCGCTGCATCACATCCCGTTCGCTAAACAGCAATGACGTTCAACTATTAAAACGAACACAATAACATCATACACTTGGTGATTTTTTTGTTCTACTCTTGCTGGTATTGTCGCCTCATGCGAGAGAATTAAGAGTAGCTTGACTGATACGTACACAAAGCTGCTCCGTTTTATCCCTCAAAACTCAAACCCGAGACGGATTTCTGTGGGAAGGTGTTATTTTTTCCAGCGAGGTTGAAAAATTTAAAGCAATCACACTCGTGTTAAGCTGTCTGTGTGTTACACAGTGGTAATTGCATTTCTATGAATAAATCATAGCATTTCAATGCATGTGTGCTGCATGTGCAAGACATGTACAAAGATTTACATTAGATTTGCTCAGCACAGAAATTATTTTTTAGAAGTAATAATTCTATATATATATGAGAGAGAGAGAGAGAGATAGAGTTACTCACCCAGTAGTTTCTCCCTAGCTTGCTGTTTGTGGATGTTCGTAATCTCTGACTGGCAGGGAGACTCTAAAATACATGATACAAAAATCTCAAATCAGGACAAACAAGGTAAGCCGTGATGGCTTAAACAAGAAGCCTAGAAATGGTGGAGAAAAAACGAACAAAAAAATAAATAATCCGAATTGTTCACGTTTATTACGAACGTGCTTCACGCCCCTGCTGTTAGGAAAAACAAAAACATTTGATTCTAGGGGGCGAGTCACTGTGTGTACTTTTCCAGAAAAGTCCCAAATAATCCACAAATAATCCAGTGTAAGATAGATGCTAGCCTAAGCATAATATTTTCATACACTTAGTCAAGGTCCCATGATTTTAGCTAACGTTAAACAGGCTAGCTAAACCTTTTGGTAGACGATCCTACTGTAGCAATCGGATTTTTCGAACAATTTCATGTGTAAAATTATGACATGCCCCATGTAATGAGCACATATAGTGGATAGGAAGCTATTTGTGTTTACTGACAATTTTCATGAAGCAGAAAGTTTTCATAAAATCAAATAAACCCCTAAACCTCACCCCGCCCTTTTTTTAACAGTTGAGCCAAAATAAAGTTTCCTCCTGTTTTCTTGTGTCCATGTTGATCACTGAATGTCGTTGTCATGTGAAGCTGATATGAAAGTAGACCCTGTCTTTAAAGTAAATGGTCACACGTCTCTTTGTCTGAAAGCCTCACGTTTTAAGACTCATTTTAGATCAGAGTCACAGGCAGAAAAATCGTTCATTAATGAATGAAAGTGTCTGAGAAGATTGTACTGTAGAAATGGTTAAAACGCTTTTTTTTACCCAGGTGTCTCTGGAAACACGAGCACCACTCTTTGCTGGAGATAAGCTGGTCCCGGCCCAGGTCACATGACCTGAGGAAAGTCTTTGTGCACATGTCTTCCTTCTCCAAGACGAGGCCGGCCAGTTCTGATTGGTCCAGGTGAAGGTCAAAGTTCATGTCCAGTCTGGTGAACATCCAGTCCAGGGAGCCTTTACAGACGGGTGCTTTAGTCATGTCCACTGAGCAGAGAAAGAGAAAGAGAGACAGAAATAGAGAGAGTGAAAGAGAGAGAGAAAGAGCGAGAGATCGAATCGTTTTGTTTTTGTGCAAATAAGAGACAACAGATTTGGATCGTAACCTACTCATTTCTGGTTTGACGAGCTTCAGCTTCTTGCTGCTCTCGTACACATCTCTGCTCCAGTCTCGCAGTCTGCTCGCCACTTTGATCAGTTCAGCATCACTGCACTCTATACACACACACACATACACACAGAATTTCCTGACTGGCTTCTATGTACGATCTGAAAGGCATGAAAACAACATCATTTGCACAGCATGTGTGTTTCAGCTGTGCTTTCTTTATCTCCTTCAATCTCTTTTGCTTGCACGGGAAGATTAGTAACTTTTAATAAATTTTCAAATTCAGATAGAGTGCAGAATTCTTTCTGGGGGAAAAAAATAAAAAACAGTTGTGTCTAAAGACGACATGTGTGTGTGTGTGTCTGTGTGTTTGTGTGTGTGTGTGAGAGAGAGAGAGAGAGAGAGAGAGATCATGGGAGTGTGTAAAATAGAGGAGAGGTCTAGAGCATTATAAAATACTTACCTGTGTGTGTGTGTGTGTGTGTGTGTATACCTTTCTTCTCCACAGATTTGTTTATTTCTGACACACATGGACACTGTCCTGGACACTTCACTGCGATCTGTGTTCCAGTGATACATGCCTGATACTCCATTTGACACTATCACACACACACACACACACACACACACAGAGAGCAAAAGAATGAGATACATGTGTAAAAAATGAACCTTTTGATCACATATTGGAAAATATCCTGGAAAAAATACAAACCATACACACATGCCCACAGAAATTGAAATCAGAAGGAGGTGTGTATGTCTGTGTGTGTGTGTGTGTGTGTGTATTCTACCTTAGTGGAATAAGTGCGCCTGTCTGTCCCACACACCGTTGCAGGACGTGCCAGCGGACATCTTTTACACTTCACCAGCGCAGGCTTGAAACTCGTGCTCTTTAAGCTGAAAGACAGGGAGAGGAGAAGAAGAACAAAAAGAAGAGCGAAGGACAGAGGGTTATGTGTGAAGAACAAAAACATGATGATATTAAGTTATGGAAAATAAAAGGCTGTGCTGGATTAAGTGCTGTTTTTAAGATGCTGAATTATCAGAATTCTCTCTCTCTCTCTTTCTCTCTCCTGACCTTGTTTGCATTCTTTTGATTTTGCCTCATCCTATCATTGTGTCCCTGTTCTGTTTACATCTTTTGTCCAGCTGTACTGCATTTAGCCCTTAATTAGTCCGTCTTGTGTTTAGCCTCCTGGCGAGTTCTTGGCATCGTTATTGCGCATTAATAAACCTCTGTGTTCTTCCATGTCCAGTTTTTTAATAGTACGGTTTCTATGTTGCCTGTGGATTATCCGAGCTATGACGACGATCCTTGGAATTAGCCTTAACGTTTGTATGAGGTTCTGACGTTACAAGAATAATGCTTGCCTTCATATAACATCGTTTTGACGTTGTGATGTCAGAGATGAAGGTTCGGTCCAAAAACATTTCTGCTCGAATGACGTTAAACAGGAGATTTGCTTTCATTCTTTTTTTCCTCTGGCATTGAGATCGCTCTCTGCCAAAACAGCGTGTGAAGAAACGTGGAAGAGATAACAGAGCGAGAGCCAGGCTCTTTCATTTCACCCTCGCTTGTTCCTTTCCCCGTTCCCTTCTTTCATCAAATCATTAGTAGCCTCTGGTTATTGCCGTGCTGTGCACTCACACCCGGCACACTTCCTGTTGCTGTTTATGTGATCACAATTGCTGTTGACGACTGTTTAGACACAAACTGGGACAGAGTCCTCTCATTTTCACCTCAGTAAACAGTAGTCACTTTCGCATGAGCTTTCTATTCTTGTCTCTAAACGAAAACAATCCATTTTATATTTCAACATTATCTCAGCTAGCTAGATAGCTAAGGTTTTGTGGGTCTACACCATCCTCTGAAAATCTGCATGCTGTTAATGAAACTCTGTAGAAATTTCTACATTTTTATAAAAGAAACAGTCTAATAAGAAAGAAAATGAATTCTAAACTCTTTCTAAAAATTCCAAATTCGAAGCCTTTTGTTTTGCCTCTTTTTGTCAATCTCAGTGCTCTCGTTTTGTCTGCTATGGGATTCTATATTTTTGTATTTTGTAAGCAAACCTCCTTCACACAGACTCCTGAATGTCTCCAGTAAGTTACTACATGATAAAAAGTACCCTTTAGTAACTCTTGTATAGAAACACCTTCAGAAAATTTACAGTATATGATTACCATTTCATCCCTAGACTAATTATCTTGAAAAAATCGCTTCAGAATTCTATTCTGAATGTTATAATACTTAAGTCACCGAATGCCAAGATCTATCAGAAAAAAACAAGCCATTAAGCATTCGAAAACCACTCACACGTCAGCCTGCTAGTTAATTTATTGCTAGCTAGATTCTCAGCAAGAATACAAATACTAACGTTAACCAAGTTATCTAGATAGTTAAGGTTTTGTTGGTCTACAACATCTAAACATCTGCCAAAAGTACGTGGAGTTTTCTAGATTTAATAAAAAAAAAATAGAGACAAAGATTAAAAACAGTACGTAGCAATTTGTAGCAATCTGGGAAAAACAATCAGATGTCACTGTGGCTAAATGACAGAAATCAGGCTATATTTTAACAACTAAACTTCAAGAAACAACAACTACACTTTATTACTTTATAAGCTCCCGACGGCTAATAATCACAGCAATTAAGAAACTCTGTGTTAAGTTTTCTAAAACCTTGTGTGATCTCATGCAGTACACACACACATACACACGTATCTGTACACTTGTGAGGACCTTGACATGGGACAGTGTTGTGAGGACCACCTTTTCTATGGGATGAAATTAGGCTCAAAATTGTAACAAATGTCTTAAGATTTAAATCAGTGAAATTCAGAATTTAAATGAATGGGCAACGATTTGTACAAATGGAGACATACACGTGAATACAAATGTTTTGTTTCGTATTCATATATCAGAATTTGCGCATGCAAATAAGAAGATGTGCATTTGTGGATCAGGCGATGTGCGTGCATTCATCCAGTTCGGTTCATTGAGATTTTGAGACTTTTATTCCGTGCTTTGCATTGCACAATCCACATGCACATCTGTGCCTTAGAAAAGCAGTCACCACTAGGTGGCAGTATTGCGAGTTTCTGTAATTGCATGCACAAATTCTGATATATGAATACGAAACAAAACAGGACTGTGGCAAAGGTTCTCACAAGAAAGCTGGGATGTCAATATCTGGTCCTCACAAAAGGGGGAAATACCAACACACACTCCACATAAGTTGATTCATTCGTGTGTGTGTGTGTATATACAGTGTGTGTATGAATATAAAGATTAAATAAAAAAAAAATATTATGTTTTGTTATGTTTGCTATATTTGTTTGTGTGTGTGTTTTGGAAAATATCCAAATTTAATCTTGCAAAGTTTTTCTCTGGCCACACACAGACACACAGACACAGACACAGACACACACACACACACACACACGCAAATGATCTTAAATGATCATCTCCTGGACTCATGTTTCATGGTGTTTTTTTTTTTTTCTTCTTCTCTCGATCGCCTCTGGGACACTTTGTGACTCCTGAAATTGGAACATGGCTCTTACCCAGAAGGTTCAGAGCATTTAAGTTAACATGCTGTCAACGTGTCCTTGAGAAAAATCATCTGACCATGAATCCCCTGTCCACAACGTTCTGGAGACACGCCTCTGTGGTACTGCGATTCAAAACCGTGAGCGAAGTCTCGAAACCCTGAAGCGTTCAATACAGTAAGGTGTTTTTTTTTCCCCTGTCAGAGCGTGGAGCCGACTGTATGTATTTTTCCTTTAGAAATAACACACCCTCTTGTCTGAAGAACGTGCGGAGCCGCTCTTAATGTCTTCCAGAGAACATAATCACAAGTCGTCAAAAGAAACCCATCTTTTCTCTCTCTCTTTCTCTCTCTCATCACCGTTCACTTAGAGATAATGTATGCTAATCAGAGGTGCTACAGTGTTCTGCTCCACTTCGCCAAACCAATTCAACCTGTAATGTTCACATGCAAATTTTCCAGCCTTAATGCTTTTTTCTTTCTTTCATTCTTTCTTTTTTTTTTTACCACGTGTTAAAACCGGTAAAACTCTTCTGGTGTTAATCAGACCTTTGGGATTGTAACATCTCATCCACCACTGGCCTATTTTTCAGGATGAGCAATCATTTTATTTTCATATAGTGCTGATTTTTTTTTTGCGCATACATCGCACCATATCGTGAATTGTAAATTGAGACCCGAGCTCACCGTGCTTGAACATTTCCACATTTTTGTGGCGTTACACCCTGGAACTGAATCAGACTTCATTGAGGTTGTTTGTCATGAATCTAGACAAAATAACTCTGTAGAGACTGGAGAATTATTTACAAGTAAATCTGAAGGAAACCCTAATACCTGTAAAATCAGAGTTTGGACCAAAATACATGGAAATGTTTTTATTTATATTAGCTTTGCGTTGGTTTTTGGTTTTCTGTAGCTACAACATTGCTAGCAACGTCTGTTATTCTCACACATCAAATCCTGTCAGATCCAGCTTTTAGATAGCTGTGTTTTGTTTCCGTTTTAACCACGGCATACAAACATGGCTGTCACGGTGTTCACCTGTTTTTCGTTATTATTATTATCAGCCTTTTAAAGCCCCTTGGTTTCATTTCCTCGGCGTGAGGCATACCAATCAGTTCCGTAATTTCTGTTATGTTACTACGCTGTTTGTTATTTGCTGTGATTTTTGACTCAGCTTGTTATTCCAATAGTGATCCCAGTTAGCTCTGACTTCCTGTCCAACCTCCTGTTATTCTTCCTGTGGTCCTTTACCCGCTGTGCCAGTGTTTGTACGTGCAGATACTTTTGCACACTCCTGTTTCTGCGAACATCCCAAAACTTTTGAACATCCCTGGGTTTACATTAACTTTTGCACTATTCCTGCTGTCTGATTTTTATTATTTAAAAAAAAGGCCCGATTTTTTGGAGACAGATTTAAATAGACATAAAAAAAATCTTTTTTTACAACTAACTTTTTTTTTCAACTACTATAGACCAATCACAGTGCGGGCAAAATGGAAGCTCAGCAAGTTTGTTTGTTTTGTATGTATAGTTAGATCTATGTTTAGTAGAGCAGGACGGAAAATACCAGGGACGTCCTACCACAGAGAGCTATTTCTGCTCCTGAAGAGTCAATTTTCACTAAAGGCTTAAAGCAATGAGATGTGCAAATGATCCAACCCGAAGATGCTGAAAAGTCTTGTTTTTGAGTCCAAGATTGTTATTGAGGTGTTTATTCTTGTTATTGCGATCTATAGCTCTGGTTTGAGCGTGGAAACGATGACGATTACCTCGTCTGGCTAACGCAGGTCGGCGTTTTGTAGTCTTCGGCCACGCACTGCTTGTGCCGACCGCATTTAATCTTCAAGCAGGGGTCTTTGGAGGCATCCAGAGCTATCGTGCACACACACAAAAGACGGAAAGAAGAAATAACATCAAAGACAAAATTCACACACTTTATATTACGGTGTGTTGAATAGAATTGACTGGTGAAATAAGTGTGTATTTAAAAAAACAGAGAACATAGAGAATGAAAAACATGATAAGAGGCTAAAACACACACACACACACACACTTAGAATGATTTCTGAGTCTTAGCAAAATCCAGCTGGCTTCATGAGCTTATTCAAAACTAATCTCTTCACCAGCCTTTAATTTCATTGTTATTGTGTGTGTGTGTGTGTGTGTGTGTGTGCGATACTACATGCATGAGCATGATTCCTGTATAATCACTAATAACTGTTGCTTGATTTCAGTGGGACACAGGAAGTCGGCTAATACACATGCTAGTCGTTCTAATGA
>JAOTRN010000033.1:8427397-8448056 GCA_028566695.1 Bagroides melapterus
ATTGAATCAAGAAACTGCAACAATCAAGATTTGAGTTTGAGTTTCCTTTAAGGGAGTCATCCTTTCCCCATGCTTCCTCGGTTACCAACCTGCAATACAGCCCAGAGAGCCAGCCAATGTCTTGACCATTGATGAATAGATAAGGAGTGAGCAGGCCTGGGAAGGGAAGTGGAACATATCTACATAAAAGAGCATGGATGACACAATATCCAAAAATGTCTAGACCCCATCCTTGTCTATAACTCGGTAAGCTGCTCACCCTACCTGTCTCATGATTAGCCTAGCCACTAGCCACTTACTACTTCTGGATTACTTCCTATAAGTTATACATATACTTGAAGCCTTCAAGTCAATCAGGTGTTTTGTATAAGAGGTTTTGTATTGCCTTCTTTTTGATTGTATCTTTACACACTTTTACAAACTTTAATTTAATTATCGAGGACTATGGAAATCACATGAGGAGCATGTGACAGCAGTGTCATTTATTCATCATCAATGTCCACTTTTGGTTATGGTTACAGAAGAACCTGGGAAAACTGAGAAACAACACAGGAATACCCCCTGGATAGAATGCCTATCCATCAAAAGACACCTCATATACACACAGACACACATATTAACAGATGTAATTCACACACTTATTTACAGACAGGGAAGATACTAGCTACTCCACATAGACCGTAACCTGAGCTCAGGATCAAGCTGGGGACCCTGAGGCAGAGGTGCTACCTGCTATGGCAACGTGCCAAGCAACAATCTTTGCAAATATGAAAGTGAAAACCTCATGTATTGGTGAAGTGTTTTCTTTTTAAATGGCCTCTAGGAAACATTTTTACAGGTTTCACCCAACCGTTAGTTGCAGAATGAGGTAAGTATTTGGTAAGTGATTACACATATTTTTATTCATATATAAATCTGTATGTTATTCAAGTTCACGTCTTTACATCCTGTTGAGGTAAAACATAATTATGCTAGGTGAAAGACTTCAATCAGACTTAATCAAAATAACATTTAAGTTTAAGTTTCAAAATATATTTTGAAAACCAGCAAACTGTGAAAATGCATGTTATAGTGTATTTTGTTGTCTTAAGGCTTTAGGAATATAATTCATTGCCAGTTCCAAGTAATTTTATATCTATAATTGTGGGAAAAAACAATATTATTGCTATTTTTTTTATTACACGTTTCTAATAGAAAATATGTTCTCACTTTCATTATCAGCACATCAGTCTCTTCACTCCACTGATATCTATCCTCTTTTGCAGCTCTAAGTGTGGACGTTTCCCGTTGTGGGGCAAATAAAGGATTATCTTATCTTAGATCTGAAACAATGCTGGTTTATTCAGTTAATCTTGTTCTGTTGGCTAAACTGAAGGCAAGTTTAACGTTTGTCATCTGCACATCACGTGGAGTTTTTGGTATCTAATTTAGAAAAAAAACTTTTTCATCTGTGAGGAAATCGCACTTGGTTAGAAAGTAAATCCATATCATTACATGATATGATCTTTAAAGGAAGATATACAGTATGGTTAAAAAAATTATTTATACATGAAATTATATGTCCTGCCCAAGTCCGTGTGTGTGTGAGGCTCTTTACTTGAGAATCAACACTGCTTTTATTAACATACTTTAATGTTGTTTCTTGGTTAAAGGGCTGAACAGTGCATTCCTACGAAATACAAAATACCTGAAAGACATGATGTCAGTTTACATATGTTTAGACATGTACTACACCTGTACATAATCACACCTGACGCTATTATAATAAATTATATATAAAAAAGGGCCGACTTCTGTCTTCCTATTCTTCTTGAACAAATCAGAACGACCTTTCGTTTCCTGTGCGCGAGCCCGCCCTCAGCACATCCAAACCCCTCCCCTGCCACCGCCGGGGTTGCGCGCGCTACCAGTTCCACCGACTTCAGCGACCTGGAAAGTCCGTTCCTCGCGCTGTGGCCATTTTATTTTTCTCCAGCAGTATTGGGGATTTAATTTCGCCTACCTCCTAGAGCCCGGAGCGTGAATTTCGAGCAGATCCATCACCGGCTCACCTGCACACAGGTAAATTAAAGCGCGCGCAGGACGGGACGGGAAGGGAAGCGAAGGGAGGGGAGGGGGGAGTTCGGCGATGCTCAAAGACGGACCAAAAGTGTGGGAAGTCACTGGTACGTGGTGGTGTCATAAACTCAATACCTGTTGTTTATACACACACAAAAAAGCACCTTCAGATTAATGTAGACTACCGTAAACGTTTTGTATTTGCGACGTCGCTACACGTCACGTCGTTTTGGGAGTAGGCAAATTAGTTAAAGTTAACCTTAACACATTCTACGACATGGACTTTGAAACCGTGAAATTTACATTAACTCCACATAATCAACTTGAAATCTGGTGTTAAATTTGTGGTCTGGTTCCAGGTGTGACTAACAGGTGTGTGTGTGGGAGAAAGACAAGGAGGAAAATGGTAGTGTTTTCCATGAGTAAGAGATGAATGAGATTAACTAGGCTAGAGAAACAAATAAGGGAGTGTTCATGTCACTCAAATGGCTTTGTCACGCCTCAGATATGACACATTGCTTTTCCTAAAGCTACCAAACTGTACTTTTTTCTTGTTGCTAGGCTGCTAATATGAATGGCACATCATTTATATGTAACCCTGACACTCTTTATAGCTTTAAAATTAATATTATAAAGGATATTAGCTATTTGCGCCTTCCCAGGTTAATGACGGTTTCATCTCAGCAGCAAGGAAAAGTACAGCTTTATTTTATTTCTGAGAATGAGAGCTCTTTACTCTTTCTGCATCAATATTTAATGCCTGGTTCGCTGTCATTTGACACTGAAATCCAGAATTGCTCAGGAGCACCAATCGGGGGGGCGAGAAAGTTACTCTATAATCAAGTACTTCAGGTCTGCAGTGTTATGTACCATAGACTTTCTTTAGTTGTATAGCGGGACTCTGTACATTCCTCACATCCTCACCTCAGTGACACCATGTATGATGTGTAAATGAACACATCTACAACTGTGTGTTAGTCTCTGGGATCCAGATGATATTGGTCAACCACCGGAACAAGGGTCGAAAACTGTTCTTGAATTATGTCTGAAATCAACATTTTAACAGCGTCTGCTAACACCTAAAGAGTCCTATTTACTCTCTCATATTGCTTTACAGATTAAATCACACATATTATTCAGTAATGAGTTTTTTTTGTCTGTATGTCAGACCCACCCCTGGGACTCACCAGCAGGTCCTGTAGGATTTGTACTACACCCGCTGAGTTAACACTAATAATGTTGAATTAGTGCTTAGTATTTATATATTCTATCACTGTCTGTACTACCTCCTTAACAGTGTATTATTCAGTATGATTCACGTATTTACCCCAGGACTCACCGGTTTAATTCAATACTTCATACCCTGCTTCAGTCGTTTGTTTTTTTATGTGAACTCTCTTACCTGGCTACTTTAGTCTAGTGCCTTAAGACATGGGTAGTCTGTTTTATTTTACTGAAGGATATATGATTAAATATATGATCACCAAACACATTTTTCTTTTAAAATCAGTCATGCTGCTTCACCTCTCTGTGCCAAAAGAGGTGTGTGTGTGTGTGTGTTTGAGTGTGCACATGAGTGTGTGTGATGTGAAGAGCAACGTACAAAGCCTGTTTGGCAAGTTTGAGGTTTATTGCACCTTAAGCACCTTTGTTTTTGCTTGCTCTGTGTGTGTGTGTGTGTGTGTGTGTGTGTGTGTGTTTGTGCATGTGTGTGCACTCTTTAGGGGCAGGGACAATTTCATGCGTGGCACGTTGTCTTGTATACAATTCCTAGAGGACACCGAGTACCTTAAAATGGTGCCTTTAAACTTGATTCAAGTCAAAATTTCTTAAAGCTTACAAAAAATGAAACTCGTCCTTAAGGTTCAGTTATGTATATGAAATAAATAACATTACATGGTTTCACAGAAATGGTTATGGGCAACTCTGATGAGTGAAGTTTAATTTTTCTTGTCAAAAACAGTAAACTGTGTAGCCAGGTATCTGTATATCTGTTTATTTGTCAACTGATCTGAAACAAACACCAGCATATCCAGCACAAGGCATTAAAAAGTGCTACTTTGCATACTGTTCATACCTTGAGCAGCCATGTTGATTTGATGTCATTTTCTGAACACAGGGCTGAGGGGTCCATCCTGAGTTCAAAAGTAGGACAAGTACACAAGTCTGTTGAATTTCTCCATCGATCCTCATATCTCTTTTGCCATGTTGCTTTAACTTCGTATGTTGAAAAGCAACAACTTTCACAAACTTAGTCTAATTGAATATTTGAAAACTGAGCATGAATTTTACAGATTTAAAATGTAAATTTAACAATACTGTTTTGGATTTGTCTGAAGCAATTCGACAAGTCTGTCCTTCTTTAATTAGACATTAATATGAGTATTTTAAGTACAAATAAACTAACCAGGAGGTATTAAAAATTAAGAAATGACAACAATTTAAATGTATTAACATTTAAATAAAATCTGGGGCAGTGCAATGCGGGGAAAAAAATCAAAGGATGTGCAAATGGAGTTGTATAATGTGTGGAATAAAAAACCTGCAGCTCAAATTGTCTCAAATCATCCCTGCTGTCTTGCCTCAATGACTTTTTTTAATTAGTTTTGATGAAGATTTATAGAATGTAACAAATTCACAGCTTCTATTTGATGGACCATCGTAGACATTTTAACATTCAGTCTCTGACTCTAAACTAACTTTCTAAAAGAAAACCAAAAAAGTACTGCTAATGTAGAGTTTTTTGAGATCTGGAACAACAAACAGAATGGAATAGAAAACCTAGTGCGTGACAGAGGAAGTCATATATTGTTTTTTTTTCCCCATACAATACAAAACCAAACCAGAAAGAGGAACATCTTACCTTCCTGCTATTGTAGCCAATGGTTACAGGATGAAAAAGCAGAAATATAAAGTAATTACCCAGTCAGCTAATCATCAAATTATCTTTAACAGTCTCCACCGATGTATAAAATATGCCTTACTTTATGTTATAGATAATTTAGTCTTCTTTATTTCACACCTGTTGCAGCGTTTTGTCTATAAACCGACTTTTTTGAGGCTTTTTTGAAAATTATGAGGGTTATAAGCTTACCTCAGCAAAATTTAAAGTCGCTAGCTAACCGAGAGTACAAGTAAAATTTGCTGATGTTTTGATTACCTCGGGTACTATAAGTAACTATGCAAAAAAGTAAGCTACTGTTAGCTAGAGAAGTACATTAATACTAAATTAGTTTTGCTCATTAGCATTTGGCATTAGGATTTTTTTTTTGGATTCGGAAATAGCTGAATAGTATCAAACGCTGTACCAGACCCTGCCATAGCAACGTATCAACAAGCTACCACGAACAAACAGCACATTCAAAATTCAAATTTCCATGTTGCCCCTCCCCCACAACATTAGGGTCACAGTTTCTAAAAAGCCTTTGTTAAAAGAGATCGTTGTTTAAAGGATGTTAAATACTGCAATGTTAACGTTACAGTACAATCCTGTTGTGACAGGAATGTAACTTAATGCCACTATATAAACTTTACACATTCCAGGAAAATAAAAACCTCCCGCTCTATCATTAGCTCAGTACTGATATGACTTTCGAACGAATTTAGGTTGATTTCCTAAAATCGAAACATGAACAAACAAACAAACAAACTTAATTTTCTTTTATTTACCATTAAAAAAATAATGATAAACAATTTCATCATCCAAAACGGGTAGCCTTTCTACCATTTCATGTTTGCAGTATGAGAGAATGTTATATTACTAACTGTGTAGTCAGAAACTGCTTGCTGGCAGCGGCAGTCCTGCAAACTGTTGCTACTACAGTAATGTGAAATGCAGAAAAAATAACCCCCAAAAAAACCCTGCAACATTATCCTGTTACAAAGCGGTTGCCTGATGTCAACATGGGTGACATTTATTCACGTCAACACTACCATTATTTGTAAACGTTCTCTTTTACATACATAAAGTTCTAGAGTTTTTGTTCTGAACATCTGATCAATACGATTAACGTGTCTGTACTCGGTTCCATTCTAAAATCAAACTCATTGTGGATGTTGTGAAAGTTTTAGTGCTTTGTCCTGCTAAACCTTATTTATCCATGTAAACCCAAACAGCCTTACGTCTGGAGAACATTTGTGTTTGTAATACGAATAGTTATCATTCATTTAATAACCCATAACCCTGGGCTGTTAAGAACTGACAAAGAATCCTGTTAGGAGTCCCTGTCATTAAAGCAAATTTCTTAATGAAATTCCCGCTATTAGAACGTCCTGTTGATTTCAGTCTCTTTCGGAGCATCAACGAGGATGACTCTCCACAGAAGGGTTGTTCATTCTTCCTCTCCCACAAGACCACACATTCACACCTCTTCAATATTTCCAACGTCGACGACCCAGATCTGAGGAGCGATTAAGCTCAGGACAAGGCTAAAAGCTGCTAATGGAGCGGGTGTAATTGGATCCCAGGCAGGGCGTAAACTCCGTCTGGGAGGCCAGCTTTATTATGTTTTAAATAGCTGCTGAGCTAATGACATTGGAGAAAGGCATTATGTGGCGCAAAGTGTCAACCCAGAGGATGGTTATTCCCACATTGCTAAACAAAATTTCTTGGTTTGGGATTAAACACTAGGCGCAACCGTGGTCGAAGAAACGTGTTCGACGTGTAGCAAATTTGATCCGTCAATAAGAATGTGACATAATACCACATAATACTACAGCTCAACTTGTACAGTATTAGGAGTAGACAGACGAGGGAAAGAAATAACAGGAACGAGTCTAAATCAGCGTGACGTCACCACCCTAAGGAGCCGGCCCATGCCGGTGACTTCATCCTCTGATACTCGAGACAAGAGCCTGCACGCACGCTAGCCTCACTTCCAGGTAATAGTAGTATCTGGGAGTGTTGCACCCATGAGTCAGCCTTTAATGTAAATCACTCGTATCTGTGTGAGGAGTGAAATAAACACAGCCCAGATTCACTGCTTGCTCAAATTTCACTCACTTATTCAGAAAGTGACCCGTGAAACAGTGTGGGATGAGAAAAAAAGCTGAATCGTAATTACCAGTGAACAGAGCTGAGTAGAGATGAAGTCTAATTTGGTTGCATCTGACTCTCTCTCTCTCTCTCTCTCTCTCTCTCTCACACACACACACACACACACACACACACTCTCTGTCTTACTGTGTGTGCTGTGTGTATTTGCACATGGTTCTATTTCTTATAATATTTTACAATAATACTACACAATATTCACACCTTCACATATTAGTTCCCTCAAATGAAGCGACTCTAGCCTTCCGTATGAGCACCACAGCAGCACTCGTATTATTTGTTTAAATAAATAGATGTTCTCCGCCGGGACGGCTGCTAGGTAACCTGACTCCAGTGTCAGTAACCCAAGCCATGATGCGTGGCACGGGTCGCCATGGCAACAGTCAACAAGTCCGGTCTGAAAACGAAAGGGTGTAACGGCAATAGGCTCATCTGAAGCGCCGCAAGAAGAGTCCTGGGCGAAGGAGAAATCGAGCCACAGAGCTGACAGACGCCCTGCGCAGGCTGCACAATCAGGACATTGTTTTACCTCAACACAACAGGTGTGTAGTGAAGTTCAGGCGAATGTAAAATGACAGATAATCAGTGTTCTGTATAAAGTACAGATGCTGAGGGTTTGGGGGGTGATGGGTGATATGTAACGATCTGAAATAACAAATGACGATGCCCATGGGACAAAATTTTTGATTCCGTATTTTTCCATCATATTATTTTTTTTAAAGAATTTTCCAAACTCCTTGGCACCACAAAACAACCTGTTGAAACTGGAGACTCCTTCATTAAATGCTAAATAAACATACAGTCCACCCACTTCCATTCATTTGTCTAGTCATTTGTAAAGGATGCATCATCTGTTCAGTAAGAATGATGTATTTATATTTGGTTACAACTCTAATCCCAGAGATTTTAACAATCTTTTGACGTAAAAGATTCGACCTTGAAAAGGGCAGAAAATTAAAACGAATCACTATAAAATGTAAACACGTTAACATTGCAAAGGTAAACTGTGTAGGTGTAAAGTTACTTTAGGACTGGAGCCCATCTGCTGCTATAAAATTCATCAGCTCACCTCTACTCTGTCCAAGAACAATGAGAATGTGACCACCACAGGACCACCGCTGACCATCTGATAGTATTTGGGTGCTGGTCTGTTTTAGCTTACAGTAGTGTGGTGTGTGTGTGTTACTGTATGAATTTGTGTCAGTTCATTAGCAAAATAGCAAATTTTCAATATTTTTCGACACTTAATCACATCCCCGCTAATATTATTTGTAAATGAAAAACTTTTGCCTAAAATCTGAAAAAAAGGGTGATCAAATGACGTTGGGGAAAGGGGTGGAGCTTCCTTATGTTATTATTTATTTTAAACTATTTTGAAACCCTGCTGCAGGTTAAGAGAAAACAAATAAGCGTATGTTTTGTTTGCAGCCATCAAACGATTGGCAGCAATCTGCCGCCCAACAAAATGCTCTTATCGCAAATATAGTACATGGTAGCTAGCATGTTTGTTTTTTTCTCAATATGTTTTCTAGCTTTTGTATCATTCACAATTTAGTTGTGTACGACAAACAGTACCATGTTAATAAATTAATAAACATGCCAAACTAATGGGTTTTCAAAATATAAATTGCCAAAATAGTGTGTTATCTTTTCTACGAGATATGTAATATTTTTGTAGTAGTTTTGTAATTTTTTTTAACATTTTTTTATTGGTATAAGTTATGTAATATTTTTGCAGTAATTTTGTAATATTTTGCCCAACAAGCTCCCATTGTATCTTAAACATGTCAGGTGACTTGATGTCTAACGTTAATTTGTTATAAATTGTAAATGGTACAATTTATTGTGACTTGTATTGAGAAGATGGTACACGGAATGTGCTCATGTGCCATTGTAAAGGTGATTACAGAAAGCGTCCTGTGGTGTTAAGTAGCCTAAGTTTGGTTGAACATTGATCTACGTTAGTTGCAAATTTTCTATTAAGTCTAAACAGGATGTCCGACCTGAGCACGGAAAACACCACCATTAGCAAAAAAGTTAATAATAATAACGATCTGATAAAACAGCTGATTCAATGTAGATAATAAACTGCTAACTTTTTGGATCGGTTTTATGTTCCACTCTCAGCATGCTGAGATGTTCTTCCTGTGCCTGGAAGGCGTTGGAGTCTGGATGGATTTAATTTTTGATCCAGAATAGCTAAGGAATCCAGCTATGGATTATCCTTAATTGGTCTTACAACATGTTTTAAAGATTATTGCATCTTATAGTTGCAAAATGTTAAGCTTGAGTTAGCAGTGCAAAACCGCAGTTTCAACACTTTTAATGGAGGTTCTGCCTGCAAGTAGGGATTTGGATCAGTACTGCTGGTTAGGAAGTTTGGAAGGAATTCGTTGAATGGTGCTGAAGGTGGTTAAATGCGAGGTTAGTGGTGTGAAGTGCTCTTTGTTCTCATGTTTTTATAATTATCAGCCGATTTGACTTTATTTGACCAAGGTTTAATCGTAAAACCTCAGCCTGACCCTAAACCATGACCTAGATTTGCAGACATCTGAAAGCTTTCCCAGACCAATTGATAGTCACTGTTCATTCCATTTTTTGGTTAAATGTCCTTAATATTGGGTTTCAGTCCATTTTGTCCTCAGGTTCATCTTGGTCCAGTGTTTCCTGAGCTTCTGTGTGTAGTCTCATAATTTCCACTGTTTCAGTTTTTGGTCTAGTGACATCTACATTTTTGTTTTTTAGGTTCAGTGTGTCATGAATTTCAGTTTTTGGTTATGTATATCATGAAGTCCAGTTTTTGGTTCAGCATATCATGAATTTCAGTTTTTGGATTACTGTGTCCTGAATTTTGGTTTGTGGCCCAGTGGCCTAAATTTATTATTATTGTGCACCAATGTGTCCTGAATGCCAGTTTTGTATGCTGTTCTGAATTTCACTTTTTTTGAATCAGGGTGTCCTGGAAGCCGGTTCTGTTTCACAGTTCAGAGTACTTTGAACTTTGGTTTAGTCGCCTAACGTGTCCTGAATATTGGTTTTGATCCCGTCTCCCCTGAATTTTAAGTTTGTCGTCTAGTGTGTTGCCTATTTCAGATTTGGTTTAGGATGTCCTGGATTTGAGTGTTTTAAAAGTGTGATTTGGTGTGTCTTCGGTTTCAGTCTTTAGTCCACAGTCCCTTAAATAGTGTGTCCTGAATGTCCAGGATTTTCTGTCACACCTGTACACGCAAACAGATACTCAAATTCAGTGTGGTTTAAACACACACACACACACACACACACACACACACACACACACACACACACACACACACACACACTCACACACACTTACTTTACAAACACACATGACTGGGAGTCATGTTATATCTGTTGCTTGGGTGTAACAGCATAGTATGTGTTTGAACTTTGTCCAAGCACTTTATCACAGAATGTCTTGGCTTAGATCAAAATGTACATGTTGTTCGTAAGGTATGATGATGTCACATTAACACACATTTACAACACATCTTAATAAACTATCAGCTCACCTGTGTTTATTGGACATCTCAAAGCTTAAATGTTAAATATAACAACTCACATTACTACATATTCAAAAAAATCTAGTACTACAAGCTAATACTAACACTAGTAATAGTAGGAAACATTGGAAGTTTTCAAATCACAGTACAGTTGTGTTGGTTAGGGATGTACTAATGAAACACTTATTTCAGTGTTGAATAATGTGACTTTTCTGATCCGTTTGCATAAACAATTACTGGTTGACACAAAAGAGAATGTGCACCTGAACTCATTTTGCATAACTTGGCAACAGATGCTTGCACAGATCTGGCGAACAGGAAGTCAGCATCAGTATCGAGACGCCTCTGCTATTGTATTTGGTGCCACTGCATTGTTCTGTAATTCTGTTCAATCTGTTACAATATTGGGGAAATTCCATGATGGGGAAGAACAATCAAGCAGTACAGCAAATACCTTCACTGAAGGCTTTGTATCTTTGAGCTGTGAGCATTAAGTTCACAGTAAGTAGACATTTATTTAGCATTTTTGAAAGGAGTCTCCAGTGTCAGCACTTGGGAGGGTCTTCGATAATATAAATGAGTGTTTATAGCTGCCATAGGGACTAATTTGTTTTACAGTCATTTCACAACATTAATCACAATCCAAATCATAATGACATGTTTAATTATGGAATAAAACACTTTCAAATACTGTTGTATGAATGTAATCAAGAGTATCTCCAATTCACACCAACCTGCTGTAGTCACTGCAGTTCAAAATTATGCCTTTTATATGTATATGAAGCATTATTTTTTTTTATTATGGAATATTTATGTGCCTGTAGAAAATGTCCTATGTTTATGGAAACATTAATTATTAAATTAATCATTAATCAACATTTCATCCATCTCCCACACAGTCATGAAAACCTCCTTTGGGCTCCTGGCCACAACACTGTGGTGCCTCTTACCAAGTGTCTCATGGGCTGCTAAGATCATTGTGGTCCCTCCAATAATGTTTGAGAGTCACCTGTACATCTTTAAGACACTGGCATCGGCGCTGCATGTTGAGGGTCATGAGACAGTGCTGCTCGTGTCAGAGGGACGAGACGTGGCGCCTTCAGAGCACTACCGCCTGCAACGCTATCCGGGTATATTCAACAGCTCATCAGCAGCAGACGACTTCCTGCAGGCCAAGGTTCACAACATCTTCTCAGGCCGCCCAACACCACTGGAGCTCTTTGACATCTTGGAGCACTATGCACAGAACTGCGACAGCGTGGTGGGTAGCAGTTCAGTGATGGCACAGCTGCAACAGGAACACTTCGACCTGCTGCTTGTCGACCCCAACGAAATGTGTGGCTTCGTGCTGGCGCACATTCTGGGTGTGCCCTATGCCGTTTTCAGCACAGGTCTGTGGTATCCGGCAGAAGTGGGTGCACCAGCACCACTCTCCTATGTCCCCGAGTTCAACTCCCTCCTAACGGATCACATGACGCTGACACAGCGTGTGACCAACACTGTTGTGTATTTAGCATCACGCATTGGAGTGCACCTGCTTGTGCTGCCCAAGTACGACCGAATCATGTGGCGACATGCTGTGCAGCCACCAGCCTCCATGCATGAACTGGTACAGGGCAGTCGTCTATGGATGCTTTGTACTGACTTGGCTCTAGAGTTTCCTCGGCCCACGTTACCACATGTCGTCTATGTTGGCGGAATCCTCACCAAGCCACCGAGCCCTCTGCCACAGGTAAGGGGCCCTAAATAGGGTGCTAAGCTAATAAGGTGAATAAGAGGGAAATGCTTTATCTTGATGAAACCTGGTGATTAGATTGCCTGATGCATTAGTTTTTTTGCTTGAAGGAAGTAGAATATTATATTGTCTTATAGGACCTGAAGACACCCACATATATTCCTACCACACTTGCTTACTCTCACACAAACCCTTTACTAATCACACTTGCTTCCAGCTCTTTGTTTGTTTTGTTTCTCTGCTGTATTTTTTGATTACTTGATCAGGGACCTTCTTGGTAGTCTGTATTACAAGACAGGCCTTCTTGCTCTCTTCTGGTATGAGATGGGAACAGTAGATATTCAAAGACTCTAGACAATGTGTGAAGATGCAGTGAGTATGACATAGTTAAATATCATCACTGCTGACCATCATATGAACTTATTTCAAATCTGATAATCTGATACATGGTTGGTGTACCACTTAGGTCATATGGTCTCATTCACATGGCCCTGGAATGCAGACTTCTACTTAATCTTGGCAGCAATTATTCAAAAGTGGCCATAGTGCTCAGACCTCAAAATTGTTAGAAAGAACACTTAGAGCAGGGGTGTCCAATCTTATCCAGAAAGGGCCGGTGTGGGTAGAGGTTTTCATTCCAACCAAGTATAAGCTACAGCTGAGTATATTGAAAGCCAAGATCAACTAATTAAACAATTGGAATCAGGTGTGGCTTCTGCTTGGTTTGAATGAAAACCTGCACCCACGCCGGCCCTTTCTGGATAAGATTGGACAGCCCTGACTTGGAGGGTCACTTTAGCATAGCCTGTGTGACCTGTTTTGTCACTCCAGAAGAGCTGTTAGTGATAGATTATTGAGGTGTGGCAGGATACATGTCCCTGGGGCAGTTTACTGTTCCCTTATACTGGACTTGTTGCTGGATGGGTGAGGTGTTGCAGGTTATAAGTCCCTCATACTGGACCAGACATTTGTGACTGAGAGGACTGTGAGGAGTTTTTTGTAATAATTGTTGTAGTTCTGGCTGATGTATATACGTTGAAATGTCAAAGGACAAGAAGCTGGCCTTACAAGTTAAGTAGTCAAAAGATAACAGTGAAAAAACTTTGGAGCTGCATAGACCTCCCTTTCAGTTTCAAGTGTGGGCAAAGGGTTGTTAAGTAGAAAGGTAGTGTAGTGCTATGGCTCCCATATGGAGACTGGTGTCCAAAGTCTCTAGTAAGCCATATAATAAATGCTTTGTCATTGGGGCATCAGCATCATGGAGGTCAGCGAGGATCGTCAGACATTGGGGTGTGGGTTGCTTAATACAGTAGCTGTTTTGTAATTAGGAGAGAGCAAAAGCAAAATGCGTCAGACCTCATCATTGGAAAGCTCACCCCCAAAATGTCAACCTACAGCCTCTCGAAAAAACCATGTACTGTATGGTGGCTTGCAAAAGTATTCAGCCACCCTGGAAATGATCAGATCATAGCAAAACTGAGTATCAGTTAATAAATAGGCATATTCTTTCTGTCTCATGTTCTCTTCCAGAACTGAAGTTTCAAGAACAAAATTAATTCCTGCACAGCAAGTGTTTCAACGAAAATCAAAAATTCATGTTTGCATAAGTATTCAAGAGTGAAGATATTGTCCTTCACTTGTGAAATATTAATAAATTTCTGAAAAAAATTATAAGCCACCTCAGTTAAACTGTCATTGAAGAGAATGTCAAAAGTAAAGGTGTGAAGACTAATGAAGACTAAGGAGCATTCAAATGAAGTTAAAGATAAGGTTAATTAGATTAATTTATGAGGTTTTACATCCCAGAAAGCACTGATGGAACCGTCACACCACCCAAGCACTATAGAGACAACATGAGAGATTAGTGTGAATTTGTAGAAGCCAAGAAAAGTTAAGGACTGTAAATATTTTGATGAACACAAAGCAGCTGAATAATCTCAACAGTTAACTTCTAAGTAATAACTGGTGATAACGTGGATAAATAAGACCATTTGATTTTACCAAGGCCATTGATTTGCTATAAAAATGTACATTGATATAATTTATCATGACGTCAATGGTGTCATCATATTGCCCAGCACTGATCAGTAAGAATTCTTCATACAATCATGCTTTCCCTACTACTATACGTGCTTTTCAGCTCCGACCTCAAACATACTCTGTGGGATCACAAAGGCCTGCGTTATAAGTGCAAGCAATTGCAAGGATCAGCACGCAGAATGGGAGTGGGGGGGTCTTTAGCTTAGACTTGCAGTTTTGGAATACCAATCACCGAAAGGAGCTCATTGTGTGCCTTCTGGGGCAGTATGTGATGAGGGTGTGCGTGTGAGTGTGTGTAGACATGGGTCGTACGTTTAAATGTACCCATTGTGGAACGCGTGTGGAGCACAGTGAGACCAGTGTAAGGGACGGATTGTCAGTGCCAGGCCGACTCAAGCCACTCTGGTGCAGCTGGACTCACAACTAATACAAAACCCCTACTGATTCTCGGGATATGCTAGCACTCTAACACAAGCGTCCAAGCACAACCTATGAACAAATAACGTTCTGCTGATCCTTGCTAATATCCGAACAGTGAGCTAATATTCGAGTAAACAGTACTTGTCTGCTGTTCTGTTTCTGTTGTAAGTTCACATGTTTTGTAACATTAGAAATTTACATATCTTAGCATAGAGAAACTCTGGGCTAAATCTCATTCACAAGCAAATGGTATTAAGGAGTGATATCATAATTTCATTAACTGAGTCTTAAATTTTTGTTTGACGCTTAGAACGAAACATACAGTTAACAGTTCAACTCTCTCTCCATTGTTCTCTTGTTTTGTTGTGGGATGTGAGGAGGAGCTTGAATGCTGGCATGATGTCAAAGGTAAATAAGGTCATTAGAGCAGGCACAGAGGTCAGAGACAGCACTGCATACAGTACCAAGACTACAGATACACTGGTGACAGAATGAAATTGTCCAACAAGTGATTAAAAGTTCAGTTTGTCTGTGCTTTTGCCTGTCTGTGACACAAACAGAATTTAAAGATATGTAAAAACCCTATCTGAGCTTTTAGTACTTGTGATTTTCTTTATGGCTTTCTAAAGCTATAAGCTTTATGGATTTCTGAAGCTGTTGTGTGCTGTGTTGTGTATGTGTACGTGTGCATGTGTGTGTTCAGGAATTTGCTACCTGGGTGAACGAGACGGACGAGCACGGGTTTGTGGTGGTTTCGTTCGGCGCAGGAGTGAAGTACCTCTCTGATGACATCAGTTACAAGCTGGCAGGAGCACTGAGCCGTCTACCTCAAAAAGTCATCTGGAGGTAGGATTACTGAATCCCTGCCCAAAATTCTCTGTTTTTATTTATCAGGGAAAAATTGTGTAGTGCTCACCAACTTCTATTAAACAAACAAATAAATAACCTCAGGTGACAAGAATAAAAAGGAAAAAGTAAACGAACTTTCAGAAACCAGCTGGGAAAATAAGTTCCGTAGGAGTTCATTAGTAACTTCTGTAATTTCAAAGAAATTTTGGCCCAATGTTCTTTACACCGTTGCTTCAGATCACAGGATCTCAATGGGGTTGAGGTATGGACTTTGACTTGGCCATATCGACACCTTGATTTTTTTCTTCTTTATCCATTCAGAAGATTTGCTGGTGTGCTTGAGATCATTGTCCTGTTGCACGACACAATTTGAAACCAGCTTAAACTGCTGGACAGACAGCCTCACTTTGGAGTTTCAATGACTTCAAGTTAACTATGGCTACAACACAATCAGAAAATCATCCCACCCCCACCACCACCATACTCGACAGTTAGTTTGAGGTGTTAATCTGGTTGTTTTTCTCCAAACATGCTGTACATGATGACCAACATCTCCAGCTTGGTCTTGTTGGATCAAAGAATATTGTTGCTGAGCCGTTGTGGTTTGTTCAGAGGCAATTTTGCGAATCTGCCATATTCTTCTTTTAGAGAGAGGGGTCTTCTTTTTAGAAACCCTTCCATGAAATCATACTGTAGTGTGCTTATAGATGTTTACAGGTCACATGATTTAGGATATTTCTGCATATCTGTAAAAGCAGTGGTGCCTCAAACAGTCAAGGACGTTCAGTTGTTCAAGCCCCAGCACCTCCAAGCTGCCAATGTTTGTAGCCTTTAACCCTTTCTGCTCCAGGGGGTACTATATCATGGCTGCATGCAGGGAGGAGTTTTGTGAACAGTCCAAGTCACTGTCAAAAGGTGACTTTCATATAGTTTGGAGATGGCGTTATGACTTTTCACAGCTTGATGAGTAGCAACAGTTTCTCTGGGGTCATGGCTGATGTCCTAACTTCTTGACATGATTGTAGACACCCAATTACTCCAGAACACCAAACGGCTAAAAGTCACACTTCTTGATGCTGACTTTTATTAATCCCTCCTGGCTGCTTATTATTTTTTTTAATGATTATGGAAATAGGAAGAGAGAACTTCTTTTTTTCCCCTTCTGTTTTCTGGTTGTTGGTTTACTTTTTGAAAAAATGTCATCTGAGTTTACGTGCCTTTTTTTGAGGCAAAAAGTTTATATTTTAACTCAGTATTCTTTTCTATGTTTGTATATGTGGTAATATAATGCAAAAAAAAAAAACCACAAAAAGTTTGGAATGTCATCACTGCACACAGACAATCAGATCCTGGCAACTTCCTGTTTTTGGAGTATGGCATATATAAAATACTTTATTCCAATTGTTTTGCTAAATAGGTAAATATATTACAGTTTACTTTAAAATTTCTGTGAAAGGTCTCTTTATGTTTGCATAGTCAGAGGATATCCTCTTCTGAAACAAGAGACAGTCATAGTGTGTAAAAAGAAAACTGTCTTTGTGAATTTAGCGAACACTAAAAGAAAAGGATTTGCGATCTGATCCGAGTCACTCGTTCGCAGCAGGATTTGCACTTTGTTCGAGATAAACCTGGGAAAAGTCAAATATAAGCCTAGGGGGCCAAAGGTGACTACGAGGTAACTGTGTAGTCCTGATGTGCTGAAGTGTGTCATGTGATCTGCAGAAGCGTGTGAAATGTGAAGGTGGTGTAAACGCCCGAACCCGCACGGCTGCCTGTGCAACAAGTCATCTTCATTAGTATTTAAATAATGATAATCCCAGCTGTGAAAGCCTTCGGGTTCATCCTGCAGTAAGCTAATTACCAGCACTATACAACTGAAGATCAAAGAAAGTGGCTGGCTTCATTAAAGAATGGATTCCGAACATTAATTGCATTGAGTAGAAGCGCATAATAACTGAAATGAGACGAGTAAACATTCAATTTCAACTAATCTACCATCGACTACAAACACAGAAACTCAGAGTTTTCTCACTCATAATTCTGACTTTGTGGTGGTGTTTATCTTGTAAATACCATCTTTCTAACATGACTTGAACGTACAGAACTACCTTGTGGTCCAAAACTGCAAGCTAGTCCAAATTTCACAATTTACAAATATTTTTTTCAGTGGTTGTTAAAACTGGGTGTTTTTCCATTTCTGTTACTGCTGAAAGTTTCATCATTTTCCTGTAACAATATTCCCGCTGTATTCCTCTCATACCACGGCAGTTTCCAGTATCCGTCAGCACGATCTGTTTATAGTTTTGTTCAGTGTTGTGCAGCTTCAGCTAAACAAGAACAGGTGCTTCCCGTTATTACTTACGTTATAGCCGATCCCTCGCAAGCCATTTTTTTCTCTCTCTTGAAGTTAAAAAAAATGCAGCTTGTGTTACAATGCTCAGACAAATGCACAGTTTAAACACTTACACACCATTTATCTGGAGTGCGTTCACAAAAAGTCCCAGTGTAAGCTGTTACTATAGAAACGAGTGACCAGCTGACAAATCAGATTTGAGCATTTAACAGCACTGTGCTGTAACTCTGCCATAGTCCAGCTTGATTTGTTTTCTCTTGGCCCCTGAACTTCAACCTTGAGTTCACTCATGAATCAATTCATTCAGTAATGTGTATACCATCATTCATCCGATTGGAGAAGCTTCAATGGAAGGATTGGGGCAGCATTTGAGCTTGAAATGAAACATGAATCTAAAAAAATATGCTTCAAACCAAATCTCAGGCAACAATATCCCATTCCAAACCTGTGTGTTTTTGTTTGAATGAATCATTTAGTTCTGGGGATAATTTATGGAACAAGGTTGCGTGTTCCTTGTCAGTAAATATCACAATATCACGGTGATGTTGCTCTTTTTTTTCCTGATCTTCTGGAAAATTGCATGAATATTCCAAATCTGTCATGTGGTGAATGTGTTGATGACCTGATACGAACTCTCCGAAGCGGCGGCTCATTCCACTGTTACACAAAGTCTGATTAAACGGCCAGCCACAGAGGAGACCGAGCCGACTTGACTCCAGCGTGACACCATCGCATAGTGACGACGGAAAAGAGGGACGCCGCCGTTCCTTTCTTCTGCACTCGTTTACTCCTTGACGCCGTTGTTTATCGTCTTTCTTAATGAGCAGTCTGTACCTGGACCACCTCAGGGTGCAGGTCCCCAATGTCCGGACCAGAATAACCAAAGACATGCATCCAAGGAGAACTAAACCCACATACAGATTAGTTTATTGTGTCTTTATCAGAAGAGAGAATATGATGAAAATGAAACGATTGGTCAGGAGGTGTCTTTCTCTATTACAGCGGCTCTATTAATGCACTGGGCATGAAAATGTTATCGTTTCTATAGTAGTGGTGTCCACAGAGACTTTGTGACCTTGCGGTTTCTTGGTATGCTGCTCGCTTTGCAACGTTATGATGAACTTCAAGATGCCGTGTTATTGAAAAATACCAACTTAATGCAACCTAAGCTCTGACTCGCACCACTCTATTAAAAGCGTGTCACGTTTTATTCAGCACATATCACAGCAGGACCTTCACATCCCAGTGCACCTCTGGAGCGTCACAGGCAGGTGAAGGAGGCGTGTGAGGTTAATTATCACACAGTAATAAAACCATAACAACTGTTTTAAAGAGTCCCTCAGACTCTATGTTTGAGGTGTGACATGTTCACCGTATTTCATGGGACACCAAAGACATCTATTATTCTATCAGCCTACACCTTCATAAACATCTCACACTTTTGCTTCGACCTTTGACATGACACTGTGTGAAAATGAGCCGCAGGTCACACGCCGGGGATTTTACCTTCAGTTTTTTGCTTGCACAGCTGAACGTCGGCTGTTATTCGCAACCTGATCGTTGTTTTACAGAACTGCCGAGTGTGTAAACTGTAAACAAAGGATAAACACGCAGCTCAGCCCATTGGCTCAGAGTTCTGTCATTCGTGGGTTCTACCAATGTACTGGCAACAAGATAACATGACCCCCACCGCGGTCAATCAGTCTTCCGTTTCCGTGCAGGTTTTCTGGAGTTCCCCCGAGGAACCTGGGTAACAACACCAAGCTGGTGGAATGGATGCCACAGAATGACCTGTTGGGTGAGTATGTATACACACACACACACACACACACACACACACACACACACACACGTGTGCTGACTTAGCATGAATGCCCTCCTCTATCATATTATCTTACTGTGAATGAGTATTGACGTATGTTTGGAATTTTTTTGAAGTGTGTGTGTGTGTGTGCGCGCATGCATGTGCATGTGTGTGAGGAGTAAAACTGACTTTTTTTCATTCCCTCAATTTTTTTTGTCCTTTATCAGATTTATAGTCAATCCTCATTCCTCGATTCATCCCATCCTCCATCCTCCATCTCTCCGTCGCTCACACAGAAAATACTTTTAGAAACGTCAAAAGGCAGATTATCTGATAAATAATTGGTGTCTGAATCACGTAGGAATACTTGTGTATGTCAATGGCACATTGTGCACTCGGGGATCTTGCACACAGATATAGAGACACACACACAACCACACACACACATACACTAGCACACACACACACACACATACACAGGGACACACACATATACAAACACACAAACACACACACACGGGGACTCACTTCCTACTTGTGTATGTCAGTGGGACATTGCGCACACAGAGCTCTCTTACACACACACACACACACACACACACACACACACACACACACACACACAGACACTTCTTGACTTTTTGACACACACACACGCAAAGGGACAGAGTGAGAACTGTGACCTCGCCTAATCAGACCTTTGGGCTAATTTCCCTGAATACACAAAAATGTAGGAGAGAAAGAGAGAAAGAGAGAGAGAGAGAGAGAGAGAGAGAGATATTCTGCTCCACATTCTTCTCATCCTTCATTTTTATTGACACAGACA
>JAOTRN010000033.1:8549805-8562021 GCA_028566695.1 Bagroides melapterus
GACATCCAGGTAAAGTTTTCTGAGGGATGCTGGATCGAGCAGATGATGCTGGAGGATCTGCAGCAGGAAGAGAGTGTGATGAGGTGTGGTGGTGTGTGATCAGAGCCTGGAGGTAAGTGGCTGCTGGTGATGGCAGCATAGCAAAGGGGTTGTGTAGGAGAAAGGATGGTTTCAGAAGGTTGAAATTCATGCAGCTGCTTTCTGGATGAAGCTCAGATGCAGAGTTGCACTAGTCTGGTCTCTGGGATTGAACAAACACTGAACAAGTGGATGGTTAGAACTTTTGCCTCACATCTCCAGGGTTGAGGGTTTGATTCCTGCCTCCACCATGTGTGTGTGGATTTTGCATGTTCTCCCTGTGCCTCTGGGGTTTCATCCTGGTACTCTGGTTCCTTCCCAGACCAAAGACATGCGATTATGTCTGATTAGCATCTCTAAATGGTCTGTAGTGTGTGTGCATGATTATGATTGTGGTATCCTGTCAAGGGTTTACTCTTCCATTGTGTCACGACTCCCCAGGGAAAGGCTCCAGGCATGTGGTTCCTTGTGACCTAGTCAGGACAAGTGGTGTTGAGATCAGATCAGATGGATGGCTGGTTCCGTGTATTGCATGAACCCAAAAACATTGAATAAAATTGGTTGAGATTTCAAAACAGAAGTATATAACGACATGCAGTGGATTGTTCCGTAGCTTAAGTGTGGGAAAAGTGGTAAAAAAAAAAATTAAACAAAAAACTTACCTCAGTGATCTGAACAGAGCAGTATGACGATACAAGATGTAGCAGGACCTTTGTGAGGTTTGAAAAATGATAAAACTTTAAAGGCAGTGCTCAGATAAACTGGAGGTGAAATGGAAAGAAGCAAAAAAGTGTAGAATTACATCCTGTGTTCCAGTATTGTTTTTGTTTTTTTTTCCTCTCGACATCTTCAGGGCCGTTGTCATAATTTATCGTCTCGAACAGACCTCTAAAAGAGGCAACAAGTCAACATGACTATAAACCTAAGAAGCCAAGCAAACGGTCGTAATGTAAACTGAGCCAATAAAATCACGCTGGTCAGAGAACTTATATATATATATATATAGAGAGAGAGAGAGACAGAGAGAGAGAGAGAGATAGATAGATAGATATAGATATTTATTTATTTATTAGAGATTTGCATTTATCGAGTCTTCAAATGCCCTTTTATTTTATTTTAATTTTATTTAAAATTTACCCAAAATTAAAATAAGGCGAATAATATGATTGTTATTATTTAAAGCTTCTTGTTCTCTTGATTAAGCCAAGTCTTCCAAGGAAACTGGAACACAGCTACCAGGAGGTTACATTTGGGTCATCTTCCAACAGAACAACAATCCCAAACAAAACAAAATCTTTTTTTTTTTCCTTTTTTTTTTTAAAATCAAAACTGGACAACTTGTATTTTGGCCAGTTTTATCAAAAAAAAAAAGATGGATGGACGGATATTTTTTATTTTATTTTATTTTTTTATTCAATAGCCAAAGACGTTTAGAAGAATATGCTATTGCTGTGTTGGTGACGCACTGGTGAAAACACACACACAAACAGAAAAGAAGAATGTGACCGCTATCTTGATTCAGTAGCATTTAACCTTATGTGTGTGTGTGTGTGTGTGTGTGTGTGTGTGTGTGTGTGTGTGTGTGTTAGCATGAGTAAGGTCGTAGTAGCTTGTGGTGCCTCAGGCAAGGCAGTTAGCATGCAGCTCAGAGTCCAGCAGAGTCTGACTAGAAGAAAAAAGGGCTACACACGCAGATGCTATCTCACTCTCACATTCACTAAGAGCAGCCCATGCTCCATTCACCCTTACACTTGTGCTCCACACACACACACACACACACACACACAAACACAATTGACAAAGGTCATGAGTCAAATGGCTGTTTTTTATGTGGTGTAAATAAAAGTGCATTTTTATCAGATGAACCTTGAACACATACAATATCGCCAGCCATTAAAGCTGCAGTATGTAACTCTTACAAATGTATACACACACCTTTATAAATCATACCATTTTAAGGTTCCATTAAATCAGCTATCGTTCTCAACATTTCCACAGAATAGAGCCGACTAGTTTTGTGATTTTAGCCTGCTGCTGACTTTTTTTTCTGGCCCTGAATAAGCCCTTTTTACTTAAGTCAACATGCACTGTATACTGGAGTCATTTAGGGGTGGAGCTTGTTTGCCATATGATCTCAGTTCACCTTAAAGGCAGGATTGTGTCCTAAAAATGACATATTGCAGCTTTAATACATTGAGTTTGTGTGTGTGTTTGTGTGTGTGTGTGTGTGTGTGTGTGTGTGTGTGTGTGTGTGTTAGATGTAAGACTTTACACAGTTGGCTTAGTGACTTAAAACTACGTTGAAATTTTAAAAATTGATTTTAAGACTAAGGGCTAAATTGCATTCCGGCCATAAAAAGCAGAGATTTTTTTTTTTTAATATTTCAGCTCATAATAGCAACAGGGTTGAGATTTATTTCTTTTCTTAGCACAGAATTAAACAAGACATGAGCTTTATTAAACAGCTGAACAAGAGATCATTCAGGACATTCTAATTAATATTTATTAATTTAATTCTTAATTTACTTTCAGTGTATAGTTTGTGTAACTGGGTTGAATATAAAGAAAAAACAAGATTTTTTTCTTATCCTCAGCTAGCTTGATAGTACTTATTAACGTTTTAATTACATGACTAGCCAAGTTAGACTCATGTTTTTGGACAAGTAAGGGGAAAATAATAATGAAACATGCTATGTATTATCTCTGGCTATTGTAAAGTTGTTGTTTTTTTTGCATCAGTGAGAGGATAGTGTGTGATTATTATTTTTTTCTTCTTCTGTTTAGAGAGTGTGTGAGAGAGCCATTGTTGGGTCGATTAGAAACTGAACTGTTGACTGGAGTGTAACACAATGGCTCTACAGACAGCTGAGGAGTCTCCATTAGAATAACAAATGTGCCAGAGGCTACCCCTGTCACACACGCATAATACACACTCAGCTCGCTCTTACCGCGCTCGCTCTCTCGCTTTGTGAAAGTCTTGAAAGCTGAAAACAATAGGTAGTAAATAATCAAATTAAACGCATATTTTAGCAGGGAGATTCTGGAAGCCTTCCGCTCCATTAGCTGCGCCAGAAAGGAAGGAGAAAGAGAAGAGAAGGACGAGATCAGCAGGGGAAAGGAGCAATGGGTGCGCAAGGACGAGAAGGATGGAGATGGGAAAGAAAGTAAGAAAGAAAGAGAGAAGAAGAGCGGAGAAGGACGAGTGAACTGTGAACGCTTGCCAAGCCGACACATTTGGCTTAAATGAGGCAATGCTAATGGAGGTTATGCACAGTGTCTAAGAACCTTGTGTGTGCACGTGTGTCTGTATGCACTGTATCAGATGACAAGGTTTCATATTTAAAAAAGAAAAAAAAAGCACATCACCTTTAGTGCAATTTGCTTGAGCGTGTGCACTTTAGCCGTATCAATTTTCTTTCAGAGTTAAAGGTTATACTTCGTATATACTGTGCTATATAGTACAAATATAATGGTATGGTATGGTATGACTTGCCTTATTATTTTTTAGCGTATAATCCAAGTCATGATGTGGGACGCCTCGACTGATTTTTAATGCAGCTTTGCGATAATTCAATTTGATAATTGGATTCTTCATGTTAATTCAATATTTGGATGGAAACCTGGACGTCATCTCAAAAGAACCTATATAAATAAAAAATCCTGAGTAGGCAAAGTCGTTTTTTTTCCTTTCGATGAAGCTAATCTAATAGTCGATATCAATCGAGCGTCCCCTCGTCGCTGTGTGGCTATATTGTGAATGTTTTTCCGCAGCACTCCCCTTGCTTTGTCTCATAGTTCTATTTAGTAGAACGATATTCTAGACACGTAAGCGTTAACATCAGCTAGCTTTGCAATTGATGCAAATGAGTAGAAATACTTTTATAATAAGCAAAGAGTGCTGAAAAATGATAATAGTATATACATTTTGAGGAGCATAACTCCTCTAAAACTGATCAGCATATTAGAATGATTTCTGAAAGATCATGTGACACTGAAGACTGTAACGGCTGATAAATCTCATTTTGCATCACAGAAATACATTCGATTTTAAAGTATATTAAATCAGAAAACCATTGTAATAATAATGTGTCCAAACTTTTGAGCAGTGCTGTTCTGTAAAATAACAGAAAATGTGCTAGCAGAGAGGATAGAAGAAATAGCAGAACAGCTTGAGCTAGCTAGCCTCATACTTTCAGTCGAATAGAGCTAGCTTACGTTTAGCATGTCTGATTTTCTGGCTAGCTAGCTACTGTCTAAACACATTTTTGTATTTGCTAAATAAACTTTAATACCATAGATAAAATATATTTACCAAATTAATATCATAACTTACTTGAATTGATGTAATCATCAGACTCAAATGCAAACTTGTGGAATGAATATTTCTGTGGTAGTTAGAGCCTGGAGGATGGTGAGGGGTGACTGAGTGGGATCGATTGTGGGGGTGTTTTTTTTTTTATTATCTCACCTAAATGTCTGCTCAGTCAGTGTATTTATATTTACAATAGTATATTTTTGTTTCACAATAGCTTACACAAAGCACAAAGGAGTTTTACATATAACTTTATGTTATATGTAAATACTCACCAAGATGGACATTTTTTGACATTATTTTGTGTTCAAGGTTCAAAAAATGATCTGTGTTATGGAGGAATTCACAGTACATTATGGGGTATGGCTTCAATAGCCCTGCATTAGGTGAAGTGCGGTGTGCATGGGATTGATGAATGTGCATGGGATTGATGAATCCAAGATTTTTTTTTCAACTACAAGTTCCCTGCTATATACAACCCTGCAATTTTGTAAACTCCGAATTAATCCCCTTAATCCCTGTTAATTCCCATATTTTCCCGTTAATTCCCATGGAAAGGTTCCAGCTGTGAAAATTCCCAGAATTTTGCAACCTTAGACACTGTAGGGGTTAATGTGACACTGTAGGGGTTAATGCTACACTGAAGTTAATGTGACATTGTAGGGGTTAATGCTACATGGAATGCAGCCTCTTAATGTGTTAATGCAGCTGTGTAGTAATTAATGCAGCCTTGTGCTGGTCAATGCAATTCTGTATAAAAGCTCAGAGGTGTAAATATGGCACTGTAGGAACTGATGCATCTGTGCAGTTGTTAATGCAAACTTGCAGGTAAAACAACTCTGTATACAACATTGGTAGGTGTTAATACAGCACTGTAAGAGTTCTTGCAACAATTAAAAACTACTTCAACCTTATAGATGTTCACTGTTGGTGTTTATTCAACATTGTGATTAGTCAATCAATTTAAGTCCAGTCAGGAAGCTTTTTATTGTCATTTCAGCCATCGTAGCTGATGCAGTACAGCGTTTCTCTAGGACCCTGGTGCTGCATAAAACAACACAGAGCTAAGGACAGAAAAGTAAGTTGTTCTTGCCTCATATCAACTGAACCGCTGTGAATTCATCCGTTTTTCTGGTGATTTATGAGTCTAGACTAAAAGAAGCTAAATGTTTTGGACGGAGTCATTCCGATTCAGCACCAGTCTACACACACACACAGAGAGAGAGAGAGAGAGAGAGAGAGAGAGAGAGAGCAGGCACGCGCGCGCGCACAGGGAGCGCGCGCGCGTTAAATTCAGTGAAGGCAGTCAGGGAAGCGGCAGCGGTGGCGTTCCCTCAGCGACGCACCATCGTCATCAGAGAGAGAGAGCGCGCGTGCGAGAGAGAGCGATGTGAATAGGTGGCTGCATCATTCCGGATGGCTGCCTCCGGATCAGCAGCGAAAGGAGAAGATGAGCTCGTGCTCGGAAGGCGGCTCACTCGGCTCGTCTACACACACGGAAGAGCCTCATCTTTGGCTTGAGGTAAGTCAGTGCATCGCGGATCTCGCGCATCCTCCAGAGCACATCACGTTGTTTCTCTGTTGTTGTTTTAATCTCCTTTTCCAGATGCAACTTCTTCAGAGGACTTGCGCTTGAGCCTGGATCCTATTTATTTGACTTTGATGATGCGCGGTGTGTCGGAATGCCACGCTGCAGATGCGGGATCTGAGAATTAAACACTCGCTTTAAATGCATCTCGAGCTGCCTTACTGTAGATTATCGCGGAGATTTTGGAAGTCGATGATTTCGTTCACTTTGTTTTTAGTGGCGTTGTAAGGATGTGCTTGGATTATTGATTTGCCTGAACACACATACCGATATGTTTGTGCGTTATAAAAAAAAGTCGAACTTTTTTCTTTCACTGAAATTTATTTTCATGCTTCTCTGTACGCGGTTTAAAACCTTCACGACATGTGCACAAAAAACTTCATGTGACAATCGGAAAACTCTACTTTCATCCTTGCTGATTTGCTCCTCTTTTACATCCTGGTTGTTTGTTTGTTTGTGTGTGTGTGTGTGTGTGTGTCATTGAATGTTTTACTCCTAGTTGGTTTGCAGTTTCGGGTCATTCCTGAGTGGTTATTAATTAACCGCCGATTAAATAAAAGGTTAATTTAGCCCACAGGGCGCTTTACCTCAGAAGGACGCGCCGCCTGGCGGTGAGATGAAGGCGTTTTGGCTGCGTGTGCGCTCACAGACGCGTGCTCAGGAGAGATGATTTCCTCAGAAATAAAAAACGTTTACAGACACGAGCGAGAAAATGATAAACACACACGCGTAAACAGACACAGATTGAAAAAAGGTTAAGAAACATGCATAAAAATTGCTAATGTTTGCGTCTGTGCTCAGAAACTCCAGAAATAATAAAGTTTACTCTATCAAAAATAAAAAATATATATATATAATCATAAATAGAATAAAATACAGAAATGACTGGTTAGCAGTTTATCAATTCCTTTGTGACATTATTTCAAAAGCTTGTGTATACTTTTGTGACATTTTTATGTATTCAAGTCCACCCAAGTGTGCATAGATGTTTTCAATTTTTTTATTTGAGATCTTAAGTTCGTCCTTTTCACACATCATCTCTGTTTATGTGATTCAAAACAGACTAAGCACACCTGAGCAGGTTCCCCAAGCACATCTTTCCTCAGATCTTTAATTAATTGAAAGACAGAGGTCTGCATCTTACATGCTGCCATATGCTAATGATATTAATTCGTCTCCACCAATACCAGTCCTGTAACTGTAGCTAAAGTGAGATTGTTTGTGGATACTTCTGGATAATTTGGGGAATTGAGATCATGTGATGATCAGGAGTGAGAGATTTTTCAAAAAAATGTAGCTTTTTTTTCCTCTATTAACTCTCAAATGTATCCAACATTGGAGAACACATTCAGTGATGGGATTTTAGTGCCAGGCCATAATGAGGAAAGTGATCATGACAAGGTATCAGAGTTGTCCAAAACAAATAAAACACATATTAAAGCATAACCTAATTCTTTCTTTCTCTTGAGTTGTTCAGTAGATGAATATCGCCTTGAGATGTTGTTTCCGTGGTCTAGATTTAAGTCTGTGTGGGTGTGTGCACCATGGCGTGTGTGGGTGGATAGGTGATGGTCGCTTCTTCCTGCAAGCCAGCTTGGAGCGCTTATTGCCTCGCTCCCCCCTCCCCCACACACACTTCCTATTTATGTCCAACCAATCATTTGTCCCCCCCCCCCGGGAAGTGTTGATCGCAGCTGGTGAAGTGTCGATTGAAAACAACCTGGAGTCTGACGGCTCAGTTTGTCCCTTTAGAAGACCGTTATCCTCCCTTGATGAGCGCCCGAGGGAGAGGGAAACTTAGACACATTCACAGACATGGGTCTTAAGTGGTAATTTGTAGAATGACAGGAGATCTGTCTTTTTCTTCTTTTACAGGTTGCAAGGATCTACTACTGGAATTTTGGCACCATGGAGAAAATGGCATCCTTTTAGCGTGAAAAAAAAAAAAAAAATCAAGCACATCATTTTTTGAAAAGGATGTAATCATCCTGACCCCATTCTACAAAACATATGGAGTGAAAAAAAATGCTAGCATGCGCTGTGCGATGGTAACATGACCATAAAATGCTTGTCAGTCAGCCAATTCTTTTCTTTAGCCTAGGTTGGTGAACCGTCCGAGACTTTCTCCCACACATGTACGCCGTTTGCCATGAATCTGGCTGTGAAGCTGCGGAGGAATCTGAGGAGGCTGGTTATCCTCCTCGCCACCTTCTGCATGGTCAGTGTTATAGTCTCCGCATACTATCTCTACACGGGTTCTGCCCAGGAGCTGGAACTGACGGACCATGGTGTCGGTCCTGACTGTGCTGAACTACGGGTTCTTCCTTTCCGGCCAGCGGAGCTGCGGATACCCAAACCCATGGACCCATCACGGAAGGATCCTGTAGTGTTGGTGTTCGTGGAGAGCCAGTACTCCCAGCTGGGGCAGGACATTATTGCCATCCTAGAATCCAACCAGTTTCGCTACCAATCTGAAATTGCACCTGGGAAAGGGGACATCCCTCCACTGACCCACAAGGGCCACGGGCGATATGCACTGGTCATCTATGAAAATGTGCTGAAGTACGTGGGTATGGACGCATGGAACCGTGACCTTCTAGACAAGTATTGTGTTGAATACAGTGTTGGACTTATTGCCTTTCACCGTGCTAGTGAGAACTCCCAGCCTACCATGCACCTCAAGGGCTTCCCCCTAACCTTACAAACCAACATTCCATTGTGCGACTGCTGCGTTAATCCGCGCTCACCACTGCTTTACGTCACCCGAGCGGAAGTGGATCGAGGACCTCTTCCCGGTGAAGACTGGACCGTATTCCAGTCCAACCACTCAACTTACGAACCTGTGCTACTCGCCAGATCACGGCTTAGTGCGGATGATGCCAGTGGAAGGATGGTAACTGGACTTCAGGCCACCGTGGTTCAGGATTTGGGGCTCTATGATGGGGTCCAAAGGGTGCTGTTTGGGCAAGGATTGGGATATTGGCTGCACCGACTCATACTGGTGGACGCGATTGCATACCTCACTGGCAAAAAACTATCACGCTCGTTGGAACGTTACATCCTGGTGGACATTGATGACATCTTTGTAGGAAAGAAGGGGACAAGGATGAAAGTGGACGATGTTAAGGTAAGGTGTGAATCTGCAAATGTGTATGTTTATTCATTACAACTCCAAAACCATTTTGGTTTTTCTGTGCCACACTGTGTTGGTCCTCATTACATCTCAGCATCATAGTAGTAATTCAGCATATCAGTAATTAATACATTAACAATTGCAAAATATTGTTTGAGATTGTCTCCTGTCAGCAGCTAGCCTTTTTTTCTTTAATTTCATAATTGGTAGAAAGGCTTTTAATAAATTGCATTAAGGGCCTCAATTTTAGGTGGGATGTGAGAGGATAGCATCGCTCTTATTTCACCCGCTTGTAAAACTACTGACCCCACTGGCTTGATGTGCACATTTGTTGCCGTGTCAGACCAGTAAAGTTAAATTAGATGTGGTTAGGTAATATCAGGGTTGCCAGATTGGCGTGACTGTTGGCAAATACCTTATACCTTCTCCCGTTGACCATCAGAGGTGCGCTGTCAAAACAAAAAAGTGTTTCATTACTTCTGTAAATGAGCAGAAATTGCAAGTTGTTTGACAAACTGGCAACCCGAGTTGAAATATTAATTCAACAATAAACCAATAATTCAGTTGTAAAAAGTAAAACTCGTTCTAAATGATCCCTGATCTATATCAGTGAAAGACATGTGAGGTAAATTTCATCAATTTCATTCATAAAAACTGTTTAAAATTTTGAATTCTGAATTCTCAAGCCAGACTGTCCAGAAAAATCTGATAACTGAATTATGCATGCCACTAACAGACTGTTCTGTGCAGCAGATGAATTCCTGATAACAAATATTATTAATATTAAAGTGAGATATTGAACCCTGGATGTTTTCTGCTTCGTGTAGCACTCCCCGATTCAGACTCCTGATTTTTATGCATATTAGAGCATGTTTAAGTGATTTTTTTTTCTTTTTATGGCTTTTTGCTTTAAGGTAATTATCTTATTTCACATTAATTAGGTTATTCCACTAGTAGAGTGATTCTTCTACCTCATTCCCCTCATTTTCCCTGCCAAATTGATCACAGTTTAAAAGTGTGCTTTTAGTGAGATCGCTACACTAATTAATGTTTGATTAATTTAGCATTTTATATGATATTGATAATATTGATCAAATCAAATAAATGGTTTAAAATGTATGTCTCATGAGGCAAGCATGCCAAACATTTAATCTAGATGCTAAAAGAAGTGTTTTTGTGACCAAAAAAAAAAAAAAAGTTTTTTAAAACACAGAAAGAAGAAGAAAAAACATCTATATTTATTCACAAGGGTCTGCTCTTGGGCTTTAAATGAAGTTAAGTTACTACTCTGGGATGTGTGTGTGTGTGTGTGTGTGTGTGTGAGACAGAGCCTGAAAAGCAGTGGGTGTTTGAGTTGGCCTGGCCGAATCTAAAGAAGCTATTTAGGGGAACAAGAGGAGTTAAATGGTGCTCAGACACTCTTTCACACACTCGTTCATTCTGTCGTTCCCACGTTCGCCCCCCTCCACGAGCCTCTTCAGCAGATTGAAAGGTCGCGCTCACTCCATTATGTGATGACTTCATGACTCTCTGAGCTGTGTGTGTGTGTGTGTGTTTGTGTGTGTGTGTGGAATTCAAGTATGAATGAAACTTCCTCAATTACAAAATCCTTATTGAATGAAATATACTCTTATCCCACACACACACACACACACACAAACACTCACACACACACAGCTGCACCATATCGTTTGACAGACATGATGATTAAAAGAAACGATAATTAGATTGTTAAAGTCGGAAAACCTGAGTGAAGTACACATTAACACACACACACACACATACACACGTATGAAGGCACTTTGTCTCAGAATTAATCAGTCAGATTGCTCTCCAGATGTTAGATGTCCTACTATGTTATTTTTAGGGAAATTCTAGTCAAACCACATTTTGCTGTTTTGCAGACTTTTTTTCATGTGTTTGCATGTCAGAGTCAAGAGTCAGGTTTGTGTATTATACACAAAGGGACAACTCAATCTTAGGAAAAACGACAGCTTTTTTCTTCCATGAGGGAAGTAGAGTGAGACGGCAGCTTTGTTTCCAAGCATAACGTCAAAAAATATGAGGTGTCTCATGGAAATCTTATCAAATCCAACCAATCAGAAGACGACTTTGAAAGTTGAGGGAACATCTGCGGTCCCTGGTTTTTGTGCTGGATTGTGGGATTTTATTTTTTTTTTAAAGAGAGTGGCTGTTCCGGTGCACAGAAAGGCTCTTGTGATTAATAGAGAAACCTTAAAATGATCGACTCCCCAATCAGCTCCCTGAAATAGTACTGAACTCTGGAGCTGATTGATACGCAGCCCTTCATCTGTGTTCTCCTGAGAAGTCTCTCTGTTTTGTTTGGGTTTCTATGCGAATAAAGAAGCCCAGGGTTAAAGTTGCCGTAAATAAACCGGTGCTGCTTCATTAACCTCCAATAACGAGGAATAAGGAAGCGACGTTACTACATGAGACTGTTTACACACTACATGATGCACAGTAGCTGAATGAAGGCTAAATCTTGGATATTAATTTCTTACAGTTCATAAATCTGCTGTTTTTCCCCTTATGGGATTTCTTTAATGTATTTTTTGCTTAATTGCCTGAAGCCACAGTGCAAATGTTTGTATGTGTTAATTATATTCTACTAGCCATATGTGGTTTTTTTTGTTTTTTTTTCCCTTCCATCTCTCTCTCTTTCCCTCTCTCATGATATTAATTGCTGATTTGTTTAATTTTCAGCGGTAATATTAGTTGGGAAAAGGTTACCGAATCCATTATATCCCCATCCTGAACGCTGTTAACTTACACACAGTGTTACAGTCTCCTTTGATTGGCCGGGGCTCATTTAGCATGTGTGTGTGTGTGTGTGTGTGTGTGTGTGTGTGTTGGTGGCGGGTTGGTGTTCAGGGAGAGAATTAGCGCCGTTCGTTCCAGAGCTCGGCTGCAAATGTCATCAGCGAATTCCCGCTGGATCCTGGGAAGGGAGGAGAGAAGACTTTGATTTAACTGCAATTGTTTTTTTTTAGGTTCTTCTTAGACCACTCTCTCTCTCTCTCTCTCTCTCTGAGTGTGTGTGTGAGTGTGTGTAAATGTGTGTGTGTGTGTGTGTGTGTGTGTGTG
>JAOTRN010000033.1:8593295-8603997 GCA_028566695.1 Bagroides melapterus
GTACGTTCCTGGTGTTTCCAACTTTTTGGGTGTTAACTTTTTTGTGTAAATATATTTATTTTTTTTTTTTTTTTTTTTTTTTTTTACTAGACTTTTCTTTGATTTATTTGGATTAATGAGCTCTGGCATTGGGAGTCTCATTGCTGGGGCATCACTCCACCCACCAGCACATTTACAATCACTCACTTATTAGCTTCCATTTTGGGCAGCCAGCCAATCAATACCAGTCTGCTCCCTCAGGCTAGAAATCCTCCGAGTCAGTCTAACAAACTGCAGACAGACAGACAGACAAGGTGAAAAAAAAGAGATAAAGAAGTCAGATATTCTGATGGTGGTGATGACGACGGTGGTGGTGATGATGATGACAATGGTGGTGGTGGTGATGATGATGACAGTGGTGGTAATGATGGTGACGATAATTGTGGTGGTCTCGATGGTAACGATGACAGTGGTGGTTATGGTGGTGATGGTGATAATTGTGGTGGTGTTGATGGTAACTGACGAATGCAATAATATGCACCTGCGTGTGCTGCTGTTCAATGGTATTCCATGGCTTCCTTGTCCTTGCTCTTTTTTTCTCCTCTATTAAATATCTTTTCCATGCCTTTGCCAACATTTCCATGTAGATTTACAGAGTTCTGCTGACAGAAGTGATAATTTACAGAAGTGCTCTGTATTGTCTATACTAAATGTTAGTTCATTCTTTCAGAGACTAAGCAAATGACGAGAACCTGACCTTCAATATTCTCCTTTTACCTCATGTCTTCTTTTTTCGGTCGAGTGCAAATCAATTTCGTGTACTTTTATGGCAGCTATAAATTGACATATTGATAAATTGTCAATAACTCATACAATAAAAGGTAGAACATTAATGCAGTAATGGAACATCGGTCTGTTGTTGAAGTGGGTAAAGCCTTCAAGTGTTCGTAAAACTCCTGCTAGAGCAGCTCTGTTCAGAACACCCTCTGGGCTCCAAGGCAAACTCAATTTATTGGTCATTCATTATTGAGGTCTCTGTGTGTGTGTGTGTGTGTGTGTGTTACACAGTGAGTGAGTTACAACTGACGGAGAAGTACATTTAAAAAAAAAAGACACAATGTAAAATATGAACATTTTCTATAATCTGCATACAACAAATACAGAATTGTACCTTCAACGATCACAACAAACCAGCTAACAACAAACTAGTTATAACAAATGAGCTAGTCACAACAAAGCTAGTCACAACAAAGCTAGTCATAACAACAAATGAGCAAACAATGTGCACAGACTACACAATAATAGGACATGTTTATGTAAAATTTGTGGGAGGAGTCAGTGGTGTCATCACTTTGTAACAGTCACAGCGGTTTATTTTGTGTTTTTTTTTTACATCACGCTGCATAAGAGAGAATAAACAAGCTGAAGAGATGACATTTCTCCTTCACCTTCTATGACATTACAGTTAAAAAAAAGAGCACATGTGGTGTAAGTGGAATAACACAGCGATTTTATACCATCATAAAAAATAACTATTTCATTATAGAAATAGCGGTGGCGGCAAAGCTCCTGACATTTCCCGTTGATATCTAGGGATGAACAGAGACATGAGAATGAGATCCTGAGAGGAAAATCGAATCAGGGTGAGGTGAACGATGACCGAAGGGCAATCAAAAAAAGTACAGATGGACTAATAGAAATTGGGAAGTGGTAGGAATTGGTGTGGGATGATTGAGAAATTGAGAAGTTTCGTTAACCTGCTAGGAGTTTACAGAAAATATAATGATAGAGGAGAAAATTTCCTCCTGGAGCATGAAGCTGTTGCTAAATGAAATGTTTGTTTGAGTGTGTGTGTGTGTGTGTGTGTGTGTTCTTGTCTGAGAGAAGGAGTGGCGTGATGCATGAGGAGGAGTAAAGAGGAAGAGACTTCAGCACTGGATGAAAATGATTTGAAATCCGGCGTTTATTTAGCGGACTTGTTAATGAACAGCGGCGCCTCGCTGGCGATCGAGTAGGCTCTTGAAACGAAGCAGTTTGAACTTTCGGAGCATTTTATCCGAGATGTGAATCTCTCAAAGGGCGAAAGAGATGAAGAGTTGGTGCACGTCACTCATTGTATTCGAGTTGTGTTTATCAGAGTGTGACGCTCGATAACGCAGCAGCGCTGAACGAACTCCTACTGAGTTTAATTGAATCTCTGTGGGAGCTAATTGAACACTGATGTTTTTGTTTGTGTGTGTGTGTGTGTGTGTGTGTGTGTGCCTGTGTCTGTGTCTGTGTTTGCTAGCTGGAGATGAGTTGGTTGCGTAGTTCAGCATGCTTACGCAACCTCTGAAGCTAGGGAATGCACAGGTGTGTGTGTGTGTTTGGCTGGCTGTGTGTGTGTGTGTGTTAGCTTGTATCAACCAAACTCTCATGTAAAGGTGTACAATCAAATTAAATCCTAATGGAGGGTCTCTGATGTGTCCCTGTGTGTGTGTGTGTGTGTGTGTGTGTGTGTGTGTGTGTGTGTGTGTGTGTGTGTACTGGTTAAATTTTCATGCCAGGTGAGTGATTTAAGCCAGGCTCTGAACCTCCTCCAGAAAGAACATCTGTTTGGCCCATAGGGTGTGTGTGTGTGTGTGTGTGTAATAGCTGGTCCAAATTTAGCTGTAAAAACAGTGGCTTGTACCGGCACTCTCTTGTGTATTTGAGCCAGACAGGATAGATGCATTTCGACCTAAGATTTTCACATACACACACACACACACACACACACACCTACTCCCCCCCCCCCTCTCTCTCTCTCTGTTTGTCTCATTTTCTTCTTTTTCTCTTGTTCACATGGGCTCATTTGTTACCACTGTCTATAATCATACTACTTCAGGCTTTGTGTGTGTGTTATTGATCGCTGGAAGCACTGTATAAATCATTTCTCGATCAAACTCTTTATAGTGAAGATAAAAAAATCTTGGTCAAGAAAATGCTGTTTTAGAGTTTATGGCTGCATTTGGCAGTTTACAGCTGATACTTTGTTCTAGCTGACATCTTTTTAATAACAATGGTGTGTGTGTGTGTGTGTGTGTGTGTGTGTGTGTGTGTGTGGGCATGTCTACGACAAAATCTACTTTTGTACTTATTGTGTGTAATGTGCAACTTTCTTATCTATCTAATAAACTCGCCTCATTGTATCTGCCCTGTTCATGGTTGCTAGGCACCCCATCAATCAATTAAACCAGCATCACTTTGCCAACCTGACTCCATGGTAACTTAAAAAAAAAAAAAGCAGTGAAGTGTAATTGATGTGACTTTTTGTGTCAGAAAGCAGTAGAGGACCAAAATAACTGAGAGTGTGTGACTATTTAAACAGTTTTTAAGGAATAAGACACAGAGACATAATTTATTAATTTGTTTTTTAACGGTTTATGGTTACATTTCTGTAGTCAGTTCCTCTAAACAGACATTCTATGACCGTCTCCTTTTCTTATGTAATGTAATCTCTTGAGTCATATCTGAAGACTGTCTCATGGCAGAAAATCATACCTCAGTGCTGGGGGGAGGGGGGGGTGAAATAACATTATTTATTTACAAAAATTTGCCATGTTACAGAGAATCCAAAGAAACTTCCTCCTGAAGTCTCTCCTTCCATGAATGTTATCTGAATGTCTAACACAGAAAACTCAACATATAAAACAGCAGTTCTGTATAATTAATTATTTATTAAACAACATTTTTTCATTTCATTATTTGGCTTGGATACGAGTCTGCTGTTAGTACAGAAATGACAAGGTGCAGTAATATCACCTTATGACTTAGCAGTTTCTAACCAATCAGATTTCAGAATTTGACATCATTGGAGAGAAAAAAAAAATGAAGCACAGGTTACATGATACTGGGCTACGCTCTACTCAGACTCTCATCAGGAGAAAAAAAACAGATGTGCATCAACAAAATCAACAAGAACAAGGAGTTTGATTTTAAAGTACCTGTCATAGGTGTGTTTTAGGGGTGTGGAAATTTGCTTTGTTTGTGAGTTCCTACATGATCTGCTACATCTTTGATCAGCATGCATAAACATAGATAAAAGAGGCAAAGTGTAAGTGATTTGCATAAGCTAAACATGCATAAAATTTTATTGCGGTGTGTGTTGCATTGTAAAGAGCGTCATGGTGGTTTATACTTCTGCAGTAAAGAAGTGTCTTCTTGTACTCGCTGGTGGCTGGAAATTAAACTAGGCCACTTATTCCCTTTCGACCTCTCTACTTTCACAACCTACTAAACCAGCCAAGCATGGAGACCTGACTCTTCTCTTCTCTTCTCTTCTCTTCTCTTCTCTTCTCTTCTCTTCTCTTCTCTTCTCTTCTCTTCTCTTCTCTTCTCCTCTCTTCTCCTCTCCTCAGCTCTAATGCATTCTGAAAGCAAAGTTTAACATCCTGTAACGTTATTGACCAGACTTTGTTAATGTCAGTGCAGACTCTAGGATAGCGGCCCCCTTGGTAACGGTATCGATCGTGATCATAAAAGCCTTGAGAGCGAGTGAACGTCCCCCTGCGGTCCACATTGAAATTATAGCGAAGTCAAGCGCTGAGGGAGCACTTCCTTTCGGTTTTACATCATACCACACTGTGCTAAGATGAGGGCTGCCGGTGATTGAACGTTCTCTTGAGGGGGTTTGCCACTGCCCATAACTTGGCACTAAGACAATCTGAGTAAATGACCACATTCTCACTGAGCATTAAAGGACTGTATCCTTGAACATACATCTACAGAACCTGAGAGGGTTATTAGAGGCTTTTTACCAGGATATAATTAAAGCATTCCAACAAGGGCACACTCAAATCTCCCTGGCTAGATTATGACGCATGCATTTCTATGGCTCGAGTGCTTACATACAAAACCTGATCTCCGGGGTGCTAAATAGTCTGTTGTGCCCACCAGAAAGTCTTGCTGCTAGCTTCAAGTCACTAATTGCGTTATAGAAGATTTTAATATAGAGGACTTCATTTGTGGTTTCTCAGCTCAAAGGCATGTTAGCATGGCAGGATTGTGGAAAACGATTCTTATACTTGATCCCCATCCAAAATCCAAATATCTAACGATAACCAAGACTTCAAATGAACTGTATCTCGTAACAGACTCGTAGCAATCACAACAATCTCTACAGTCTCCAAATGTTTCCATTTCTCTTCAAATGTCATCTCTACACTTTTGTCCTCTCTGATATACCATACAATATCTAAAAACCTACTCTATCTCTCTCTTATGTTAACATCAAGCGTTCGTAATCCCAGTCTCTCCCAACACGTGAACGTTTTACCCATGCACTCATCACGGAGATGTATGTGATGCTTCTTTATACGTTCATAGACGTTTCTGATGTTTGTGATGCTGCATCATGAGGTCAGCACCAGTATTCAAGGTGCCTTACAGAGTACCTGCTTTTAATGAACGTCAGGTTTCCTGAGACCAAAATATTCCCACCCACAGGAGATGCTGGGGTTTTTTTTAGGCACCGGCTCGCCCACTTAACCCAGGCCTCCACTCACTTGCTTAGATGGATCGTGCATCTTTTTGCTAACATCCACTGGCAAGTTTCTTGATAATAATTATTGGTGCTGTGTTATCATGTATAGCATACACAGTGTTTTGCCACTCTCAATGGATGCAGACTTGTTGTTTTGAAATGTCAAATAGAACCCAGAACTCAAAAATACACACCAAATCTTTATATAACATTTTCTTCAAAAAGTTCTTGCATTGACTGTAATAATTATGCAACTTATTTACAGTTGTCCTCATAATCTCTAGAACCTCGTGAGGGTAAATAAATTAAAGACAACAAAACACTCTTGATTCCCCCGGATTCTTCAACGGTTCATTGAATTAAAGGTTCCTTAGCATCCTGAAAGAGACATTTAATTGTAGTTTTCTACACAGAACCTTTATAGGTTTCCCCAGAGGGATGACTGAAGGTCTTTCCCCAATTGTAACTTAACCTTCAGCAAATGTAACTTAACCCTTGTAGACTATCCCTGATTAAATGTAATCTAACCATCTCCAAATGTAACCTAATCCTTGTTAAATGTAGTCTAATCCACACCAAATGTACATTAAACCACAGATGTAGCCTAACCCGCATCTTAAACCTAAGGTGTATTTAAACCCTCCCAGAATGTACAATAACCCTTGCCAAATGTACTTTAACTCTCCACAACCATTGCCTAACCCTTCATAAATATAGTCTTACCTTCCACCAGTGTAGCTTAACCTGTGCCAAATGCGGCTGAAAAAATCCTGAAGCATTGTCTAACCCTAGTCAAATGTAGACTAATCCTCCTTACGTGTAGTCTAAGCCCCCTTAGATGCAACCTAACCCTGGTCAAGTCTAACCATCCTCAAATCTCACCCAACCCTTGCCAAATGCGGCCTCACTCTCCTCACATGTAGCCTGAACCTTGCCAACTGTAGCCTAAATCCCCAAAAGTAATATAACCTTCAGCAAATGTAACCTTGCCCAATCCCCTGAAATGTAACCTAGCAATGGCAATGTACCATAGTCAGACCTTCCCCAAAAGGAGGCTATCCCTTACCAAACAGAGTCTAGCCCTCATTTACTGTGGTTCATCCCTCCTCAATTATATTCTCACCTCTTGAATCCCTAAACCCTTCCTTCACCCAATCTATCCTTGCCCTCCAAAGGTATTCCAGTCCCACATAAATCACTATCTCTTCCCAAATGCATGGTGCCTGAGCTACGCCGACTGTAAACCTTCTCTAATCCAAATGTACCCTCTACACCCTTTTATATTTCCACATATAGTCTGTCTATCGTCAAATACAAGCTTTCTGCCCTGTCTCAAATGCAAAGGTTTACCTGTCTGTACCCTGAATCTTTCCTTATTCCAAATTTGTCATATTCACACCATCCTAATTGCAGACAATCCCTGTCTATTTCCAAATGCAAGACACTGTATTACTGCCATCTACAGGCACAACCATGATATTGTTTTATTACCCCCCACAACCACACACATACCCATGACTTCCATTATTTTCACACTACATGCCCAAATTTAAATACCTTCACAACCAAACATACTGTAACCCTAAAAATATCCATGCAGTTGGTTAAAATACCTCAAGAATACTGTCTATTGACATTTGCAAAATATACTAAGCGTACTCTGTATAAGAATGCCAAATATCTGCTCACACTCTGCCTCCTGTTTCGCAGATCAGTATCTTCATGACTCATCTGTCTAACTATGGGAACGATCGATTGGGTCTGTACACTTTTGTGAACCTGGCCAACTTCCTGAAGTGCTGGACCAATCTGAGACTGCACACACTCCCACCTCTGCAGCTTGCACACCATTACTTTACCCTATTCCCTGAGCAGAGAAACCCTCTTTGGCAGGTTTGTGCATACGAGTGAGAACATGCGAGAGAGAGATGTGTGTGTGTGTGTGTGTTAAATTGTTCTAGAAGGTCCTAATTTGTTGCATTGATTACTTTTAAAATAGGTTGAGGTTTTTAAGGTTATTTGGTTAGTCTCATTGGGGTTGATATAAAAAACCTCCAAAATATCAACTAGATATGCGTGTTTATATGGTTAGTTCAATAGTTAATTAGTTAGATTTAATCTGATGACACACTTTGTCTTGTTATTATCACTGTCCAGCTTATCCACCTGTCTCTAAAGATTACCTGTTATCTGTAATGGACATATGGTGTGTTTTGGAGGTATTGACTGATACTGTGTGTGTGTGTGTGTGTGTGTGTGTGTGTGTGTGTGTGCAGAACCCATGTGACGACAAGAGACACAAGGATATCTGGTCTAAAGAGAAGACCTGCGACAGGCTCCCCAAGTTTATGGTGGTTGGACCTCAGAAAACTGGTAATTATGCCATAGGAATGTAGAAGTCATGGACTCTGAATAGGTTCCACATTATGGAGGAAGCCATAATTATAAAGAAATACATGACTGAAATATTTGTCATATTGTTTAGAGCTATGAGAAGGTGCTTTCTTGTCCACTGGCAGTGGAATCATCTAGTAATGCTTTGATTTCCATTCTATGATAAATGCATCATTGTAAGATGTCTGAAAAGTCCAGAGTTGTCTATGTCTGCGGTTCGAGCTATACTTAATTTTGCACTTACTCATGCCCACAATACTGACAATTGGCAGGTTTTTGTTGAAAAATTTAGTTTGGGGAAATGACTCAACTATGTGGCTAGCGTTATCCAGTCAGGGGTCTATGAATTAAGGGGGGAAATTATTTTATTAATTGTTTAAATAAATAAATAAATAAATAAATAAATAAATAATGATCAAAATGACAAACAAAAATGTTTTATTCATCTTGTATAGCAGCAAACTGCCAGCAATTTAAAAGTGTAATGAAGAAAAGAACTTAATATAATAAGCTATAAACAGGGTATCATTTGCTCACCAGCATTTCTTTGTACCCTGTCGTGAAGTTCAAATTTTTCAGCTTGTCATATTACCGTAAAGCTGCAGACTCCTCCATCCTAAAGACGCTGCAGAAATATTTATTTAGCCTTTTTGTGAGGAATGGCCACAGAAAATTTCCCCAGGTCAACAATTACAGACATTTTTAAATCTGTTTATGTTGCGCGTCTGCTTGTGCAAGCCACAGACACGAACGTAGATGTATTAGATCGAACGTGGTCATATAAACATGTGATTTATTTTGCAGTCTGCTTTTATGGACAATTAATCAATCCCTTCTGACCAATCAAAATCAAGACTCCAGCAGCACTGTGGCTTAAAAACAGAAATTACATCTGCAATGTCAGAGGGAGGACGGTTGGATTTAGCCATGGATTTGCTGTCAATGGAGGGGAAAAATGGACATAATTAGAAATCTTGACTCTGCACCACTGTCACTTTTACATTCTTACAGTGTTGCAGGGTTTTTGTTTTTATGTGGCTGAGGTCTTCTGTATCTTTAATATCGCTCCTCTAATGTTGTGTACAATAATAAAATCCACATACTGACTAGCTAGTCTAATTTAACAGTGAGAATCAACCATCTGTCTGAATGTTGTTTTTGTCCTGCTGGGCTTTTCCTCACTCTCACGTTGAATAGTTTTCATTACCGTCTATTTGCGTGCGGCGCTCAAAAAGCTGTCGTCTTTTAATTCCGTGTTAAAGCGCTATGATGTGTCTTTATCGTCTATATACGTTTGTGATCTGCTCAATTGCACCCTCAGTTCACAACTTTGCCAAAAAAAAATAAAATAAAATAAGAAAAATTGCAGCATCTTTTTCTAGCACAAGGCTTCAAGGCTCTTTGTGTGTGTGTGTGTGTGTTTGTGTGTGTGTGTGTGTGTGTGTGTGTGTGTGTGTTTGTGCGAGCATGTGAAGGTGTGAGCTGTTGTTCACCTTGATCCCCCCTGTCACATCTCACCTTGTACAGCACAGATGAAAGTGCAGCCAGAGACATTAGACGCACTGAAGGAGAACAACCCAGACTCACTTGGGGAGAGATGGAGAATCAGAAAGAGAGAAGGGCAAAAAGACAGAAAGGGAGCCGTAGACAAAGAGTGATCGCTCGTTCTTGCACTGTGCTGTGTTGTGTTGTGTTGTCTAGCTAAAGGAGTTTGATTGGTGTCAGGACACCAGCGTAGTTAGACAGTTTGTGCTTTGAGCTCTCTCTACTTCCGTACCAACACAAACTTACGAAACACTCGCTCACCCACTCTCATTCTGACACACACAAACAGATACTCACAGATACTCACAGATACCACGCTCACTCCCTCCTACACACACACACACACACACACACACTCATATCCTGTCTCTTTCACAGGCACATACATACATCTGTACAATACGTACATAAATACGCGTCTATACTGACTTTCCCAGCACATTCAGACGCACACATTTACACCCACGGCTGAAAAATCCATGCTGCAAATAGAGTATTGATTTCAGCCCATTCTCCGTTTCCTTCTCTCTCCGTCTTCTGGCTTTATCTGTCGACTCCATGTAGCGCACTTAAACATATTACACTATCATTATCCGTGCAGGGCCTCATCTGTTCTCGTTATGCGAACCGTTCCTCTCGTTCACAGGCACCACGGCACTCTACCTCTTCCTCCTAATGCATCCCTCCATCTCCAGCAGTTTCCCCAGCTCTAAGACCTTCGAGGAGGTGCAGTTCTTCAACACCAACAACTACCACAAAGGCATCGACTGGTAAAAAAAAAAAAAATGTGCATCTGTGGGCACAAAAGCACAAAATGATCCATTATTCATTTTATTATTCATTATTATATCTTCATCCAGTTTGTCATTTTTTTAACCTGTTTATCGACCATGTATACATCAGACAGGGCTGTCATTCAAAGTATTTCCGAAAACTGGGTCTGGCTAGTTTATTTTTGTCAGAATTCTGTTTACAATTTTCTGGCCCTGAAATTAAATGCCTTCATGTAAAATGTGTCTTACATGGCCAATGCAACTCATGAAACAAGCTGAAGGCTTGTTAATGTTATTTCACCTCACAGGCAGCAGAGGGCGTGAAAAATTACTAACGGTGCAGTAGAATAAAGTTTTAGTGGTGCTCTAGCTATGGATCAGCCTATTTTTTAATTTTTGCACCAGTGTGTTTTAAGGTTTGATGATGATGATGTGTGTGTGTGTGTGTGTGTGTGTGTGTGTGTGTGTGTGTGTCTTTACTATCATAAAGGTACATGGAGTTTTTCCC
>JAOTRN010000033.1:8691104-8702726 GCA_028566695.1 Bagroides melapterus
GTGTGTGTGTGTGTGTGTGTGTGTGTGTGTGTAATACGAGTGTATCACCTGTATTATAAGTGTGTGATCACTTAACAGTGTTGTCTTTTCTAGAGGTTCTCGCACTTGGTGTGGAAACAGCAGGACATCGGGACAGTGTGTGTCCTTACAGAACGCACTCCCTTCCAGATGTGTGTGTGCATCCACTTGGACGAAGCCCTGTGTCTTCAGTGTCACACACACTTCATCAACGCTGCAGTGTCACGTATGATAGTCAGACAATTTATGGTGGGTGTCAGTGTGTGTGTATATACATTATATATAATGTTTTTGTATGTGTGTGCACCTGCTCTTGAGTGTGTTGACCCAGGCACAGGTGGGTAGTTTGTGTTTTCTCTGGTGCTTTTCCTTCAGACTTTTTGGCAGACTGTCATCGATACACACCAGGTCCTGCTTGATTCTGAAGCGAGCCAATGAAGCTGCTAGCTTAGTCTTAAACCTTTCACAAACACACGCACACTGTGTATTTTGGTGGACAGCCACAAATAAATACTGAGCTTTTAATGTTTCTGTATAATTTTGCATAAACCTGAAGAGACTGTCCTCGACCAGCCTCACTTCCTCCATAGGCCCCTCCCCTTCTTCCATCATTGGCTCTCTAGGCAGGAACTTCCTGTCCTGCAGGTCATACAGCATGACCATTGCCAGGGCCATGAGGTCATCCGGCTAAACCCATAAAAATATTCAGTTCGCACGCAAATGCTTTTGAATGATTTCTAGCAAACATTTTTTTTCTTTTTTCTTTCTATTAAAGCAAACTCACCAGTTGTTGAGCTGCCTGGAAGCAGCTGTCAATCAGGATGTCCTCCAACATTGCTCGGACTGGGTTCGGATAAAATACATAATTTAGCATCGAATCAAATATGAATAGGTTTTTACTTACAATAAAAGGCATCATGTTGTAGATGAAGAATGGCTAAAAAAAATCCAGACATTTCTGCACTCTGTGGTGTGTGTGTATTCCGTTCGGACGAACTCCATTAGACTCTCAGTTCCTGAACAGTTCAGTTACAGTTTGAGGTCTTTTTTTTTTCCCATTCAAATCTGTTGAATTTCCTGGGAACATTACTACTTCTTGTTTTTAAACCTTTGTACAACAGCATAAAGATAAAAATGTTAAAAAAAAACTAACAAAAAAACACAGGAATGTCAGGGCAGGCCGCAGATTCCCAAATGATGACCTGTTTGAATAATGCAGATGGATAAGACAAAGGAGAGCAGGATAAAAGGGTGAAAGAAGAGGAGGATGAAGTATAGATGAGAGATACAGCTGTGGGAACTGAGTGCTCTGATCTGACACAAAACTCAAAGCCCCTTCGTTTTCAAAGGTGACTTTGTAAACAATTTTAAAAAAGACAAAACACAGACATGATCCTGTCGGAGTCGGGCTACACTGTGAATGATTACTCAGTACAGATTTTCTGGACTTGTAGCCTTATAAAATCCCTGGAAATATCAGAGTTCACAAACTTTTTCTTGCTTCTGTATATATGATATATTATATTACACTGAGATAATAGAAGTAACTAGTTTTACACATTTCTAGTTACTGCATACTTTGTGTCTGTAATGTAGAAATATTAAAAAGCACATTTTCAAATGAACGTATAATTGAGGAGTTAGCGCCGATGCATCTGATGTACTGGAAGTGGTCACGTTATGAACGAACGACTAGAAAAACCCGAAGACTCGAGAGAAGAACTAATCAGTTCTCTTTCCGGCTCAGGCCGCATAGGATAAAGCTCTCTCTCGATATCTCCCACTCTCTCTTTATTTATATCTCTCAAGTGTGCACATTTCTGATTTTATTATAATCTGTAAATATGTTTGAACAGATGTTAAATTTCCTGAGATATCAACTAAAATAACAGATTTTTAAAGATTTTCTTTTTTAAAGACTTGTGTGTTGATGGTGGTATTGATGGTACTGGTAACATTTACTGGAAAGTGAATCAGTGATGTTAATGTATAAATTAATTTTTTTAAATAGTTTTATATCCAGTTTAATTTGTATAACTCTTTAAACAAATACATATAAAAAAGGCAGCTTTACATGAACAAACTGATTGAAGATGATGACATCGAAGAAAACTTGAGGAGAAGGATGAAATCTTGAGAGGAAACCTGTGCTGTGGATTTTGGGGATTCTGGAGATTGTGATTATTGCAGTATAAAGAATAGAAAGAGTGAAAAACAATATGCGGTGTTCAGTCAGAGCTCAGGACAGCCTTAAGGATTACAGCAACAGGACCCAAGTGTCCGATTGTCGTCTGAAGCCAGGATGATTCCTGGGTATAAACTTTTCATGAAAAGTGTCATACGTAAGATATCATTGTTGGACCGTACACAGAAATTGTTGCGTGTATTTTAAATTAAAAATTGTACGAATTAACAATTTAAAAATCACTCATGACGCTGTTAATGATGTCACTAAATAATGAAATGTACAGGCTGTTAAATAGTTTTGCTGCATCTTACATTTCAGAGTGTTGAATGCCAGCTCATACGCCCGAGCCTCGTTTTCTTTTGTGTTGCGATCGTGCCCGCCGTCTCCGGCTGTGTGGTGTGGCACCGCCGTGTAATGCAGGACTCCAGGTCCTGCACAGTAATCACTGTAATCCAGAGGCTTCTCCACACAGGATGCTTGAAATGCCTTGGCCGCTTGTGCGTACACGCAGTCAGGAAACCCCGGCTTACTCATGACTGTGGTCGCTACTCAGGGAGCTTCAGACCTTCAGGCGCTGCACTTTGTAGTAGTAGTTTAGTTGTAGATTTTTTTTATTATTATTATTCCAAACTAAAGTACAAAAGAATATAAAATTTTCAACCACGATTTAATAGTAAAATTTGTAGAACTTCAGACAGTGTGTGAAACTGCTGGTTCACTTTGTTAGACTGAGATGGTCTAGATGACACCCTTCTCTATTTTGCACACACACACACACACAGAAAGGTCAGGTGTCACCGTGACAATAAAACGCATTACTGAGCGTATCTCATAACACATGAAGCTCTTCTTAATCCTGTCACTCATCCTTCAGGCACATTATCACAAACACAATGCATCGTTCTCCTGTGGCCCAGCGCTGACACAAATAAACAAACACAGCAGAGAAGAATTCTCCTGATTTATTAATAAGTCAGCAATGTGAGAGTAAAAGTGAAGATCGATTTAAAAAGGACAGAGGAAGCTGAATTTCTTTCTTTCTCTTTGCCTGCATCAGCAGCATCTCTGAAATCTAACAGCAGCAAAAAAAAGAGAGAGAGAGAGAGATCCAAAAGAAACTGAGCAGGAAGACAGATAAGACGTTATGTACACTCTTCTTTTTCAGGGCAGAAAAAAAAAATCATGCATAACTGACTAGACAGTCAGCCATAGACTTTTCAAATTAGTGCAAACCAACAATTTAACAACCGAGTTAATAGAATCGTATTTTTTTTTTAATTTTCCACAATTACTGTAAAACCTCTCTAACCAACAAGTTCCAGTTCATTATTATTCACTGACCTGACCCGTGTTTATGTAGAGCACTGTAACTAAATATTTTACCCTCTCACTGATCATCTGATACAAAGCCCTCCGTTCTGAATTGCTGTTCCTCTTGACGTTTCTTCTCCTCGCCGTTTTTTCTCAGTGGGCTGTACTCTCTAAATCAACAATGATGCTGTAGAATGAAAAGGGACTGAAGTGTATGTCTTTCTAGAACAGTCCTCAAGATCCAGAGAAAACCTCTGTATTTTTGCTGTACTAATCCTGTGACAGCCGTTTAACCTTTTAACACCAAACGTATCTTCTAGGAAACAGAATTTTTTGTAATATAAGGTTTTTGTTTTTGAATGAGATTTTTGTCTAATGACAGAATTTGCATATACAAAATCAGAATGTTCCATGATGAGTGGAATAATTGATTTATTTAAAGTATTAATTAATGTGCAGTCTTTAACTTATCCCCAGACCAGTGAACATAAATGTACCCAATGAGAGTTTTTTTCTTACTCTGATCATCAGGAAATTCATACCGTGTCTCCGTGTCACCGTGAAATTCACTTGTGCCTTTCTTTTTCTTCTTCTTGTTACGACGTCTACTGATGAAGCGAGTCTGTAGATGATGTCTCCATGTCTTCGCTCTTAAAATAATAAACAGTAACACGTTCACGCTCGTAACAAACCGAAAACGGATTGCGTTGCGTATGCAATTTTAAACAGATGTAGGAACGAGGTACATTTTCACCTGGAAGGGTTTTGTATCGTCGTCTCCTGAGTGACGCGACAGCACAGGGTTTATTTAAAGCACAAGTGTAAGAGAAGCAGTAATGAGACACTGATCTCACACACACCCCTTCTCATCTATATCTCTCTTTTCCAGCCAATTACAGTTCATAATGCTTGAAAGATTGATGCTCAGGTGCCGGAGAGTCTGAATGTAGATTTTCTTGCTTTATTTTTGTCTTATTTTTAGATCTAAAACTTCAGAAGGCTTTTGTTTGTACAAGCAAACAAAAAAAAAAAATCGAGTAGGCTTGGCTGTCAATGATACACACTACTTTAATCCAGGTTTCTTTCTTAACCCATGTGTCAGGACAGGAAGATTTTGTGCTCCAAAGCTGTAAAACTCTTCCCAGTTCTCTCTTTAATTGGTGTCGTTCTAGCAAGCTGCAGATGAAGGCTCTGTTTGTTACTTGATCTTATAGCAGACAGTTACTGAAAAGAAATGATTCATAATGAAGGACGAGTTTCCTTTTCAGTCTTCAGAGTTCATGTCGTCTTATTTTCCTTACCAACGTCTCCTCTGACTTGGTCATTAGGGATCAATTTAAATTTGAAACTTTTTCATCATATTCATGTAAAGCTGCTTTGTGAAAATGTTAAAAATAATTCTTAGCAGAAAAAAACAGAATGAAAGCCTTTAGGGAGCATCTTTATTTTATATGGATGAATAAAACAAGTAATTTAGACATGTATAGATTGGGAAGTGGGAATTAGTTTAAAATTAAAGAAGTGAGAAATACTGAGATGGGAAAAAAAAAAAATAAACAAAATACTAATTTAATAAAAAGTTCAATAACACACAATCCAAATGTCTCATCGTCACCATGTAGAGATTGTGTAATGAATTCTAATTCAGACACAGAGTTAATATACAGTCAAGTGATCCTATTTCTTACATCCAACTTAATTCTCTTAAAATGTGGATTTTTTTGTGCTTGAATAGATCGATGAAGATCTACCTGCACACTCTTGCAGCAGAGATTTGAGGTGTGGCCCGTTTTTCAGAGCATTAGCAGCAAATTTGAATGAAATGGAGGGGTTTGTGAATTTCTCCATTTCTGTTAGAATATCGTGTTTGGCTTAAATATTACACAAACTCTATCTTAATTTTATCTTATTGCATGATGTCACACTGTGTGTGTTTGAGTGTGTGTGTGTATAATGCTGCTCCTGTAGCCTGAGAACACAATTAGGAAAGCAGACAAGTTGTTTTTTTTTAACTGAGATGTTTATTCAACTTTATTCCATATTCAAGGATCAAACTTAAAAACGATCGAAGCGTGACTTGCGGTCTCGTTCACGAACATTGTTTTTCACGTCTGAGATCAGGACTGCTTTTAAAAGCAACCGTGAGGTAGAAGTCAGAGTATAAAAATAACAGAGTCTCTGGAACATGTAAAGAAAGGTAAACTGAGTAAAATGACTTGAATATTAGCCTGAATAGAGCTGGATGTGACTTACAGGAAAAAAAAACACAGGTATTAGTAAAGTGTACACAAAGTATAGAAAATAGTATGTTTAAACATACTTTACACAGTGTAGAACATGGTAGCACCTGATACGAGTTATCCATACACACAGATGCTGAGAAAGAAAGCTGTTAATAGTGGCTTCTTATGTATAAACTATTTGAGCATGTGCTGTATATAAACCATCATTATATACAGTTAGAGCTTACTGCATAGATAAATAAGAGTGCAAAAAAAAAAAAAAAACACAACCCTGACCAGCTCTAGTAAGAACGATCATGTAAACCTAAACGCCACCACAAGAGGTCGCCAAAAACAACCAGGAAATAATTCAAGATGATCACCATGTACTGTTTCTCGTAATAAATACTAAAATCTTATGCCGGTTCAGATTCTGTAGAAGAGATTTGCAGAAACATGGTTAATGTACACTGCTGTAAACCAACTCTTTTTTTTTTTTTTTTTTTTAAAAAGTGACGTTTCAACAACAAAAATACCATGGATCATCAGGCAGCAAATTAAGAGAAAAGCAACAGATACAGGCTTAGCGTTGTGTCCCGGTTTCTGCCTAAACTCTTCCTAGATTGCCTTTGTGGATTTGAAGCAGTCATCAAATTTAACCAGAATAATCCTTTCTAATAAATGGTACAACGACTAAAAATATAGCGTTTCTTTTAAGACAAAACAAGACTGTGGAAAAAATGCAGGTAAGAAAAAGCTCTCACACACACAGTGTCAGTCTGGAGAGGATGTAAACCTTACAGTCTGATCTCTCTTTAAAGGCTAACAACGTGACCCTGATCGTTGCCAAGGAGAACAGCTTCTGATTGGTTGGCGAAGAGACGCTGCTCCTTTCACAGAAGGATCTGTGCAACGTAGGGTGAATGTGTGCTGGCGACAGCTGTGAGTAGTGGAAGATCACTGGACTCGATCCTGCAAGTAACACACAATCAGATTTTAATACTTTTGCTGTAGTCCATTTCTATAGCAAAATTAGGCGCATGTTCTCCTGCATGAAATTTGACACTATTTAACAAAGAAAATCATCCTCTAATCATCGCCAAGTTTTCTGTAAGGACATGTTTAACATTTACAGAAGGAGTCTTGTTCACACGTTACACAACATTAAACTGTTAAGTTCAATGTAAAATTTTAATAGGGGGAAATTGCTGAAGTATAAAACACTTCGAGAGGTGCTTCTTTGGTAGTGTGTGTAGTACCCCAGCGCTAGTCCCAGTTCCTTCACATGTACTCGTCGTTGTCCTCTCAGATATTCTGCCAAAGAACAGCTCTTAAAGTACACCTCCTGCAAGCGGTCCTCCAAATGCATGACACACTGCAAAACACACAAGTTTAGACAAGGATGTAGATACACTTTTTGTTTTCTTAAAAAAAAAAAAAAGTCACAGATTAGACACACATACAAAGTCTGCAGCCATGTTGAGCGCGTGCAGCTGCAGCACAGACGTGAGGAGTGTGTGTATGAGGTTAGAGACCATCACGTCTCTGCCAATCTGGCCTGGCTCACACACACGCCGCTGCGTCGTAGCCACCTGAACACTGAGGCGGTCGGTGTCTGCCACGATGCACACAGCTTCAGCCACTGGCTCGTCTAGCGCAGGATGCTAAACACACGTTACAGTGAAGTCAGCATTACAGAATATTATGTTCACCATTGTTATCCAAATCTACAAATGTGGACCCTCACCAGTACTGTGTGTTCCAGGTCGGTCATCAGACACTGCTTGAGCCGCTGATCTGAGGTGACGCCGTGCAGAACGAAGTCAGGCATATATTGTGGACTGTAACCTCCGAGCAGAGAGCGACCAAAATGATTCACCTCGGGTCGGAGCTCCACGTCACAACTGAACTTAACCAGAATCATAATCATGTCATGGAGGAAAAAGACTAATTAATACTACAATCAATAATAAAATTTTTAGCCCTGTTGGAAATGAGCTTTCTTATACATGTTGAATGTTTAAACTATTTATACTGTGTTTCTCTAGAGCAGAAAGGAAGGACTCCAACAACTGTGTACTATATAATACCATCTGACCATCTCCACATGTAGCATGGTGAGAGCATCATGTTGGAAGTTAATCAGGGTTCTCATTCACTGCTATTATTAAACACATTGAAGTAAAGGTTAGGCAGTATAAAATTGACCCCATTTCAATACACCCCTATCATAACTTTGTTTTTACGGTACCTTGGGAGCGGTAGTTCTTGTTGCTCCATTTCATTTCCTGTGCACATCTGTCTATGAGAAGATTCCTCCTCATCTGAACTGTCCAAGCTTTCTGTTAAAAGCCTACTGGGCATCTTCCTGTGTAAACCACGCCCACACCGAGGTCCAGTCCTATTCTCACATTGTCTGTTGTTCTCTGTCTCCTTTGGGCTGCCAATCATGAACTGCACTCTGTGAACAGGAGGGCTTGGATTGGCCCACGAGTGCTCTAGACCCATCTGCCATGAACGTTCCCGATCGCATGCTAGTTGCTCACTGGATGTTTCAGGAAAAAGGGATGAGTCAGCTGTGTCCGAGTTGCCTGCTTCTGTGCCGGTTTCCTCCGGACTGGAAAACGAATCTGTAAGATTTGCATCAGCTGTTCTCTCATTGGTCCTTTCAGGGTTAAGAGTGGACTTTGCAGTCGCTGAATCACAGGTAAGTGGATTCTCATTGGTCCTCTTGAAACAGGGGAAAGGGTTAGTGGTTTGAGAAGGGCATGGGTTGGCAGGATTTTCCATCTGTGTGTGAGGAAGTGTGTTTTCCAGGAGGTCAGAACAGCGGACAAAGTAGGAGAGAACATAGAGCACACGCTGCACCAGCTCACGGCTGCGCCCAACAACCACAGTACGACACACTCGAACAGGAGAACCCAAAGCACCATACAGATCACCTACAAGACACACACACACCTTTCAGCCATACTATTCAAGTACATACTGTTCAGTGAGTTAATATGTGACTGAATCCATAGTGGGTTTTGAATTTACACCTCTCTCATTCCACAGTTGTGCGTGTTTGCACACATACCTAGTTGAGCCCACAGTGGGTTATAGGGGTGACACTTGGCCAGCAGGTCTACCGAGTGGGAACGGTGTTTCTGATGAAAGGCTTTAATTGGCGGGTGGTTGCTAGGCATCACCGTGGGAACCCAGGCAAGGTGGTACATGAGGACAGCAGTGAGGAGAGAAGACAGGAACCTAGAGCATTGAACACATTCAGTTAACCTTTATTAACCAAATTTGTGCAGTTGAAATTTAATGGTTGTGCACTGACTGATTCTTGGCTCCCTGCTCCATAAGCTGGCTCATCTCTTTCAGGAAGCTCTGACACAGCTGGTTTCGCTCGGCACTCTGGGATACCATGGTGAGCCAGATGGGTTCGGTGATCCGTGGAGCCATGTACAGGTTCCACACTGTCATTCTGGTAAATTTTTACCACAGCAAAGTCCATGAGGAAAAAATAACACGAATCAGGTAAGAACAATCGAGCATGCAGATGATCGAAGGTCAGACACACAGACTCTCCTCACCTGAACTCTCCCAGTGCCTCCATTACTCGACACAGATACACCTGCACTCGCTGACTAGGCTCTGCTACTCTCCTACACACAATCATGGCCTGAAACAAACACACACGCACGCACACTTATTTTCATCCCGCTAAACCCAACCACCCTCAGTGATCATGTATACCCGTCATTGTCTTATAAACATTTTCCAGACGAGCACACTGCGCCTCGTGGACACAAAGGGCTCCAGTGTCCTGCGGCCATAAAGGTCAGCGAGGCGTCCTGGTCTGACCTGACAGTGCTGCACTCACCCTCTCAATGGCAGTCTTCAGTTTGTTCATATGAGACTCGAACAGAGGGAAGTGGGAGAAGAAGAACTCCTGAAAGCTTTGATTCTCCTCTTCTTTCTCCGGCAGGCTGATGATGATGCTAACTGCGATCTTCTTCCTGCGGCCCAGACCAGGGTTTGAGCTGCAGCTCTCATCTGACAGGCTGAACATCTCGTCTGTGCTCCTGCCACGTGCACATACATGAGTAAGGCAGAGTCATCAAGAGCGCTGATAAAATGCACAGAATTTTAAGAAAAAACTATCAATATTTTTCTTTCTTGAATAACAAACACCTTCTAAATAAGATTAATAAAAAAAAAGGGCAATTGCGAGAAAATAGAGCATGCTTTTAGTATCTATCTATTCTGGCATTGAAATTCAAGCTGTCCTGTTTTTTTTGGATAATTTCTTAAGTGTTAAAACTAGCAACAAATGCTGACAAAAGATAGTGACACAGCCACAAACTGAATGCCTCCCGTCTCACACTCACCAGCGAGGAATCAAGCCATGCTGGAGGCTGGTTGTTTGACTACGGAGCCATCGACGTTGGTAACTGCTGGCACACCCGCTGCTGTAGGACGAACCAGGGGAAGGGAGGGGCGTGGCCAGAAGACTGCTGAGTGATGCTGTGCAGTTAAGAGAGTTAAAATCTAAGACATAGGCAGAGAGAATGAGGAATATTACATGTTTGATTGTGTGTGTCTTTACCTGAACGGGCGATGCCACTGTCGCTGTCTTCACCATGTCCACGTCCTGGCATGTCCACAGGATTACTATGAGCTTAAAAAAAAAGAAAAAAAAAAGATGCTGATTAATTGCTCTCATGCTTCACTTTAAATGAGCATTCAAGTTTAACATTAGTCTCTCACACACAACCTTGTGTTTCATTGTGTATTAAATTACAAGAAAAAGCTACTAAAAACTAAATCCTTGCAGAAAGAAAACAAAACAAAAACACAGCCCCACAAAAAAGTCAACTAACACTTCCCCCAACCAGAAACAGAAAGATGTAAGCCCGACAGACACACTATATAATAATTAGTGGCTTCTGCATAATTTTCTTTTACTGAGGCAAACCTCTACAATACCACCTTCTTTTATATCTGTTCAAAAAACATGGAATTGACAGCTGTGGATAAAAATGCTGCAAAGCAAAAGCCCCAGAAGTATGTGTGTGTCACAGCTGGTGTCTTTTCACCTTCAGTGAACAGATTTTTAGTTTTGTTAGCTTTATCCAAGTAAGCACAAACAGGTAGCAGGGTGTTAAAAGCAGAAAATGATGCAGTAAATGTAGCTAAACTGTACAGAGCGTTAGTGTGAGTGTGTCTTACCGATGCTGCTGCTGCTGCTACCGTGACTCGGACAGGTTTGGCTAATGGAGTCGAGGCTGTCCTGGAGACTAGAGAAACAGAAACAAAGGTCAGAGTGAAAGCAGTATCTAATCATATGTCCTGTTTTAATTTGCCGGAAATCATTAGTTAGGAAGGACAGGAAGCACTTGTTAGCGAACTTGTGCATTAGAGAGACATTAAGTCTGAAGTGACGTTTCGAGTATCACACAGCTTTCTAACTTTCACAACGACTCAAGCTAACCTTGAACCCTGTGGCTCTGATCGATCTGCTGTAAAATCACACACTAAAGAGCAGCTTAAATCAGTGTGTGCTTCTGTACAGTAACAAATACAAGACTCTGACAGGCTCAGTTTCACACAAGCAGCAATTTTGATGGATGTAAAAGAAGCTCCCAAGACTCACGTGTTGGTGCTGCCTGTGTTACTGCTGCCACAGCGTGCCGAGAAAACCTTACTGACCATTAGCTGAGGAGGAGAGCTGTGTAACACACATTTATGTATAAGAAATTCAGATTTCAAACCAAATACAAATTTAGACCCAATGAATATAATGAATTGAATTCAAAATTCATGGTATTCTCAGAAAAACACACACTATACTAATTACACCATAATTAATAATAATAATAATAATAATAATAA
>JAOTRN010000033.1:8720828-8731607 GCA_028566695.1 Bagroides melapterus
CATGAAACTCGGCAGGTAGGTTGGAATCTGATTAGAATGTCAGTGAGGCTCAACCCCGGGGGTGCCACACATCAGTCTGTTGCATAAGTGACTGAATGCAAAGCTCAGTACATGGACATGTTCTCTGGTGCACCCGGCCGGCGATGGCACCTGGGCGGCGATGGCACACGTGCTTGGGCTCGTCATCGCTGCTTGCAGCTATATACTTGTCTTATTTTCTGCAGTCGTTATCTCTGTATACAGCAAAAAGGTTGTTTTTTCCCAGTAAAGTTGTGTTAGCGAGTTGAATACGAAAAGTCAACAATCAACAATCTGTCAGCTACCCATGCACACTGCTGTAACATGTGTGCACATGACAATATACCTACAATTTATACTTGAATACACAAAGTAAAATGGTGCAATTGTCCCCATAACAGGGGACAGTCACAACAGTGCACATGGGCAGTTGCAACATTCATTAAAATGTAATAAAATCATTATTAAACATCATTTTGCAATTTTCAGACAGGGCCAGGGGAAAAAACATTTTCAAGAAATGACTAACCATGTTTTCAAGCAAAAAATATTTTTTATTTATTACAATATACATTTGAACTACACAATATTTACTAATCCAAATCAAGACACTGAAATATAACATCTGTGAACTTCTTTGAAAGCTTACTGAACTGTGTGTGTGTGTGTGTGTGTGTGTGTGTGTGTGTGTGTGTGTGTGTGTGTTTAAGTGAATGTTGGAATATATTCAATGATATGCAGGTGAGTGTGTGCGTGTGTGTGTGTTCGGCTGTATGTGCAAGTGAGGTAGCTTAACTGTGTGTAACAGAAATAGGGTAAGAGAGAGAAGGAAATTAGTCCACAGCAGACTCACAGTTGTGGCCGGTATACAGTAAATGGCTCCTCCATCAGTGCAGGCCTGGTGATGTTGCAACTGTCCCTACACTGACAGCTATCATGAAACTTGCTATGCAAGCTTGACGCAATAGCTTTGACACATGCTGGCTATGCCTTTTAGAAGCTAGGAAAATGCTGATTAAAATTAGATGACTTTACAACTCTTCACACAAGCTGTTTAAACAGTATAACAAAAATCTGATGATTTAAAAAATTACCTTTTTACCCTGAATTGTATTTCATGTAGAGGGAATGGTCATATGTTGCTGCTTTCTTCCTGGAAGGAGGATGAGCTAACTGAGCATGTACAGTATGAATTTATTCACTGTAGCTCATTCCTTATTGGAGGAATAAGCAATGTTGCAACTGCCCCATGTTGCAACCATCCCCAGTCTCCCCTGGTATCACATGCAATCCCTGAGAAAACAGGTTAAATGTCAAGCAACCTTCCTGAAAAGGTCAGTTTTATGAATAAAATACCATATGAGTTTAACTTATATAGTCTTCATTAAGGACTCCTCATTAAAGACTTTAATTACATTAAAATAATACATAACTCTTTTGAGAGACCAGCGACTTATATATATATTTATTTATTACTTTATTAATATTAGATGTTTATATCATTTGTTGAGCAGTTTTTAAACTTGTGACCTCCATATGCTTATTGTTCCCCCCTAGTGGTCAGACATGAGAACTGTAACAAGCACTAAGAAGAAGCCTATTGGCCTTCAAGATGGCAACCTGATAACCTCACCCATAAGCTATATTAAAAATATAAATTGTGTTTTGCGGATAAAAATTAAACTGCGTACCTATTCTACTCGGTTTAATACTGCATCATTCCGCATGATGCGTATGCTTTTTTAATCAGGGTCGAACACGCGGAGCAGCGTTAGTGGGCGTGGTTTATCATAACATATAATACAGTCCAGTTAATGAGTAATAATACTAATACTACAAGAAAAAGCCCCATTTGTGTGAAAGACATCAAAAATCATAAACACTACAGCAATTCAGTTATTCAGCTCAGATCATAATCAGAATCAGATCTATCTACAGTAATGAGTTTCTTCACGCATCCAGTCTATTACATTTTATTGATGTTACAATATTACCAGCTAAGAATAAAGGCATTTAAAAGGTCGTCATTATGGTTGAGAGAAAATAGTTCTTATTTTGATTATTTAAAAAATAATAAAAATTAATTTAAAAAAAAAAACGCAGTGTCTCTTTTTTTTCCCCTCATCCACTCTGCATTCAACCCCACCGAAGATAGAAATGGATTCAACATAAGTATTACATATTTTCTACATATACATGCATAAATTCCATTTTTCATCTTATCTTCTCTTACAATATGTACGGATTTGTTAGGATTCGTATTTCCACGACTATAAATTGCATATATATTAACTTTTTAAGTTCCGTTAAGTCTGAACACTTCCACTCGTCACCAGCAGAGGTCAGTATCGCAACTGCTTAAAAGCAACCATTTATCTCATACAATACAGATCATGTTATTTAACTGGTTAATTTCTATTTGATCATTGGGAAATCTTGTCAGTCAGAGCATTCAGGGTCTAAATTATAATCCTAGCCTTGTTTTGTTTGTTTTGCTCACTTTTGCACTGGAACCATAATGTGCATTCTGAAGCAAGTACGTTAAAGATGTGTAGCATACAGGGTCAGATGTGAACAATAGGAGTCAACTGAAGAGATGTAGGAAAATACACTCACTGTCTACTTTATTAAGAACACATTCATGGCAGCAGTACAATGCAACTAATCATGTCCCAAGTGACGGTTCAAGCAACGAGTGTTTGCAACGTGTTTGCTATCTTCACAGAGACTTAAATGGGAATTTTTTTCTCACATATCCAAAATAAAATTGTATGGCATGAGTAATCATTCCATGTGTTTAGGATATTTGTTACAGGTCTTCCATCATCTGGATTATAACCAGTCCCAACACAATCCTCATCTCCTTTGTAATCATTTGGCTCTAGAGTCCACCAGTAGCTAAAAACACACATGCAAACAATTAGCACATGTAGAGCTTCAGATTAAATGTGAATCATAAACAGATCAGTTAATGAGTTCTTACGTAGTGGTCAGCATTGTACTGTCCACCCATTTCCACATGCCCTCGGTGACTTGGTCACTCAAACCAATCCATGCGCTCTTTCCTCTTCTTAACATCTCAATGAAATCCTGTTAATGTAGATGAATTACATCTTATCTAACTTACCAAAAGCAAATCAGCATATACTGATTTATAAACATGGGCTCTATATGAAGTGTTGATGATCAGTCTCACTCACCTGTTCTTCTCTGCTTTTGATGATCACCAGGTCTGCTCCTTGCTTTCTGCATTCAGCTCTGCTCTGACTCCAGTTCTTCTCCTCAGTAGACATGAAGTAGAGGTTGGACCCGAAGGATATCCACCCTGGCTTCTTGATCTCTTTAGCTGTTCACAGAATATGACATGATGAACATGTAGGCAAGGTTTATCAATAAAAAAAAAAGTATGTGGAAATAGTGCAGCTATTAGAAATGCTAAATGATGACCTTAAAACCAACTACTATGTAAGGGGTCAGTCCTATATTCCCAGCATCCTAGGTTTCCAGATTTATACAGCACGTAATGAATACATGGCAAAAACAAAATGGATTAAATTAGATAAATGTCATGGTATCAAGAGGGTTAGCTTCAAACCGTTCTACGCTAGTTTTCACATAAGGAAGCTGTGAATTTGTTTTCTTCCTTGTCACCTAAAGTAACTGAAACTATTGTATTAAGAGCCATACAGTAGTTCTAAGGGAATGGGAGAAAGAAAAAAAAACTTCTCACAGTTCTCACATTATGTTCTATATGGAGCTGAGGACTTTTTTTTTAAAGGTGTGTTCATTATGTGCCATATAAACCCAAGGGAAACTAAGACACTGGTATGATAGGTCCATTTGTGATGTGATCATTTTTGTGCCACAAATCGTAAATATGGGGAAATAGGACCCTGGGAACCTTGAGACCTCCGTAGGTCAGGTTTGCAATCAAGTTAGCAAATGTTAAACTGAGTTTTATTTCATTCAAATAAGCAGTGAAGTGCTTTTCGTCATGCTCCAGGATCAGCAAAGGACAATTGTATATATGTTATATTTCACAGGTTTAAATGGTATCTGTCAGTGAAAATAAAATGTAAAAAATCACTCACCGATGTTGGAAAGTTTGTTGTGGAGGTTGTCTCTCTCTGTCTGTAGCTGATCTCTCATGTTACGCAGGCTGATGTAGTTTGTGTCTAACTGGGCTTTCTCCTTAACAAGATTATCATACTTGCTGTTGAGTCGCTCTATGTATAGAGACACCGTGTGATTGTCGCAGCTCTGTGGTAAAACCTCTACATCCACCGGAGAGCTAACTGTGTGGTTAACAAAAGCATCACAAAAAAACAAATTAGGCTAAAACTTACTTCATAAGACTGACACAAACAAGCCACATGTCCCTATTAACAAGTACTTGTCACACTGTGCAAGGTGATCCAGCCTGAGGCATAAGTGCTGACCCCAACCTTGAACCTTTCTATAATTTCTATAAATATACAGGAGCGGGAAAAATAATCGTCCGTCTTATGAGCTCTAATGAGTTTGTTGCACCAGATTACCAAATTACGCTAAACCATTCACAGTGATGGGGAAGAAGAAGGGAAGGAAGGGGAATGAGTAGTTACAGGCTCGACTTTTAAATGCAAATCATTTTGCAAACAGATCTCAGCTTGTGTTGCGAACTAGTTACTTTAAGTATGCTCATACACTCTAGTTCCCTATTTGTCCTATGACCAATGTTATGAAAGACAATTTAATAAAAAAAAAAACTGTACTAAAATGTTTATTTTTGGGGAAAGCAAGAAGCATTATATTATATATATAAAAAGGCATAGTCATATCATCTGTTATATCAGGAAAATTAACTGTATTGTTATTTAACATCACATTATTATTATTGTTATACACAACTTACAGAACAGCCTCAGGACGATGTTGAGTGTCGCCTGAATGATACACATTAAACCGATGCACACTCCAGCCAGCCTGAATGCTCCTAAAATTAAAAAACACTGTATATTTCTATCATGCTTTATAAAGAAGAAAAGTAATAACCCGGATAGGGTTTTTAATGTTATCCAGTTGGCAATTCATGTAGCAGCAGAGCAAATAAAATCATGTAGTTTAAAGATTTCAGATCAATTTCTGTCATTGACATATTTATCACTTACATTATAGCAGCTGTAAAGAGCTGTTATTGTGTTACAGAAAATGCACAAAATTCACTTCCTGGTCTCCTGTAGCCCTGGACTTTCAGAATATACTCTCAGTTATAAATCATATCCTTACCTCCATACTGAGTGTTCCTGGCAGGCGAGGGCGAGATTTTCTTTGGTCTCTCAACATTCAGATAATTAGGTGCATCATACTGAGGGCTCATTTCTAGATTTACAGCCATGGATCAGTCCAATGTAAAGTCAGATGGTCTGTCTTGAGTGTTTGTGGCGATTTGGTTAGTGTCACACCATCTCAAACTGAAAAGGAAGAACTGAAAACAAATGAGGCAACTCTGAGGAGGAAGCAGGCTTGCTTCAGCAATAATCTCAAGTCTTCAGCAGCAATCTCATATAACAGCACAGATTGTTTTGGACACTAAATGGAGTTTTACCCTCTATATGACATTCTGACACGTACATAATGATCCTTATGTAACATTTTGGTTCACCATCTGTTCAGAAAATTCGTTGTCTGTTTTAATTTAAAGGGAAACAAGCGTACTTCCTAATCACTCAGCTGTTGCATGTGCTAGGGGAATTCAAGAACACAAAACCCTGTGAAATGTGCGCATGATGTCATACTTTTATTTCACCATATCCATTAGACATCCACAAAAATAAACCACAAGCACGTTACGTATTAAATATCACTTCTGGGACTCCTCCAAGTTGATTCAATTTAGTTCATTTTTATTTGTATAGAGCTTTTCACAGTGCACATTGTCTCAAAGCAGCTTAAACAAGAATATAAAAATTAAAGTTTAAAATTAAACGAGCAAGTCTGAGGCAATGGTGGTGAGAAAAAAACTCCCTGAGATGACATGAGAAAGAAACCTTGAGAGGAATCATACTCAATAATAATTGTTCTTTTCTACAACTAAGATATATAGTATATAGACTTGCATCCGGTTTCTGTACCACCAGAGTCTATACCAGGGTTTACACTAGATGAGGTGCCAGTTCATCATATTTAAAATCATACTGATATGATATTTAAAATCATTTAAAGATGTGAAACAGCCTACAACACACGTCTTTGGTCTGAAGGATGAAGTCAGAGTATGTGGAGGAAACCCTTGTAGCAAGAAGAGAAAATATATTGCAGAGGCAGGAAACAAACCTCCTGCCTCAGAGCTGTAAGGCAAATGTTATAACCTCTAAGCCATCCTGTCCCTGAGTTTACATCACACCAACCTCCATTATTGTGGGATGTTAAATAACAGAAAAAAGTCAAGTGCTCCAGCTGTGAGTCATTCTGAATCAGAGGACATGTGGTTTAACCCAGCAACACGCACACAAACACACACAAACACGATTAAAGGAGCAGTTTGTACATTTTGAGCTGCACTGTTTCATCTGGAGGTGGAGCTTATTTCCGACCCAGAGGGGGGAAAAGAAAAAAATCAGCAGAAACCAGAAATATTGCAGTATTACAAATCTGAGGTTTCTCTGTCATACTCCACCATAATAAATAAAAAAAAAAAAAAAGAAGACATCATATCAAAAGAGGAGCTTTTTATTACATTAAAAATGTAAAAAATGTTCAAATTCTGATGAAGCCCTCGTAATCTTGTAATCTGCTGCCTGATTTTAATCCCTTCATAATAATATAAAATTAATATGCAGTTAATATTAATAAGCACACAGGAGACTGGTAAACCATCTCAACATTTTAAGTGACCTTGATAGAAAAAACACAATGCAAAAATAAAAAATGAGGTCCTTCTTGCTGTAAATGTGACTGAAAGAAATGCAGTGAATATTACAGGTCAGTTACAGTGGGTCCAGAGAACTGGCACTAAAATGAAAATGTTTTTTTTTTTTTTTTACTTCTTATACCATCACTCTGAGTTACACAGTGGTTTATGAAGGTGAACAGTGAGCAGATGAAGTGATTTGGGATTCTGTGTCCACCTTGTGGTGTCTATGTGTAACTACATAGAGAAGGCAGTCAGCAATGCGCCAGACACAATCATACAGAATGCCAGGATGAGCACCAGGTAGTTCCTCAGTCCCTGATGAGAAACAGACATAAGAACGTAAATAGTCTCTCACACACAATCACACTCGTGCTCGCACGCACGCATGCACGCGCTCGCTCACACTCACCTTAACTTCCTTAAACACCACAACCCCCCACAAAGCAGCAATAAGCCCAGGAACCTGTTGAATAACAAATTATTGAGGCTGTTATAATGAATGTGTTGATTTTCAACATAAAGAACATGGTTGTCTCAGATGGTGTTGCTCACCGTAGTGATGATCGGGAAGCTCACCACTGGCTGCAGGTAGTGATTGGCCAGGAACCAGCAGCACGTGGCCACGCCCCACATCACCCCAGAAACGAACCCTGTGCAGGATAGAATGATGATAACAGTCTGCTCTATGAAACACCAAAGATGTTCCAGAACATTTTGCAGTGTGTCCTCATACAAGTGTGTCCCACCTGGTAGTATGGCTTTAGGGAACACTTGTGGTTTGTTCTTTTTGAAGGCGCAGTAAATGAAGAAGTACACAGTGCTGGTGAGGAAGATCCCGCTGAACTGAGCAAAGACGTAGTCTAGATCTGAAAACAACACACACACGCACGCACGCACACACACGCGCGCACACACGAGCGCACACACGCGCGCACACACGCGCGCGCACACGCGCACACACGCGCGCACACGCGCGCACACACACACACATTTGTGCTTTGAATAGAACCGTGCGGTCTATTGCCAGTATTCTAAAAGGAATAAACCTCTGTGGGTTGCGCTGGACAGGAAAAATATTCCCTTCACTGTGCACTGTGTTAACCTGAAGCGAGAACTCACCGAACTGGCTCGCTCCATCATACTGGCTGTCCTGGTTGTTTTGTTTGTTTTTTTTTTAAACCACTGGGTTTAATTTTTTTCCTTTAATTTTTCATTCTTCATACCCATTTTCCGAAACTCTTCAATAAAAAAATTCCAAAAAAAAAAAAAAAAAAAAAAAAAAAAAAAACACACACAACAGAATAAATTAATATTGTAGAAATGTAATACTTGAAAAAGTGAGATATTTACAGTATATCTTACTATATGCTTGCTACTAAACATGACTCATTACATATTGAGCTGCGGTTTGTCATGGGTGTGGGGCACACAAACTTTTGCAGTTTTACTATATGAAAACAGGCTACAAGTCATCTTATCTTTTCAGCTAGATGAGTTTATAATTCCTGTTTTCTGTAAAACTTTCCTCAGTACAGATTCATTTCTATACTTACACCAGGCGCTTGGTGAAGGGCGGCAACATGTCCACCCATGAGTTATCTGATGATGATTGAGGGTCAGAATTCACACTCTGATGAAATAAAGGATAGAAAAAATAGAGTGAAAATTAGGATGAAATAAAGAGTCGAAAACCAGGAAACCAGAAACAGCTCCTATAATGCTTTCATTTCCCCATGAGGGATTAGTAAATAATGCTTTATCGTATCTTATTTAACATGTTATATATACACACACACGACCAGAAGACATACGTTATCTATTAACAGCGGTGTCTCTTCAGACGTAGCAGGTCTCTGACCATCACTCTTCACAAAGAAAAACACGATGGCACTGCAGGTGACAACAGAAACGAACTAACTCAGAAATGAACAGAATAATTCTATAAAGACAAAAACATGAGCTTGTGTTTGTGCGGTACCTAAGCAAACACAAACCGGCTCCGCAGTAGTTAAGTGTTGGTTTGGTGACTTTCTCCGCCTCTATGCCAAACCAGCCAAATCTGAGAACATGGAGTTATAAGTATTAGAGATAGCTCGTGTTTACAAACAGAGGTTACAATTACAATACAATTATTTATTATTATTTTTTGCTGAATAGTTCCTAAACTTTAAGAATATTGCAAAAATATCACAATGTCTTAATTATGGTGCTTAAAATTAAAGTGAACCTGTCCCATTAGCGATGAAAATGTTTTCTGTAATACTATAATTCAGCCACTAGTGGTCCCTGTATGTATCCAGAATTTGTAAGTATTGGCGATAGCTCGTGTTTACAATAAATTACATTAATTATTTATTTTTTGCTGAATCATTCCAAAAATTTAAGAATAGTACAAACATCACTTTGTCTTAATTATGGTGCAAAAAAATAGATACTGCTTATATATAATTAAAGCCTAACCTCTTAAACTGTCATTTCCGTTGTCAATATTTAGTGCAATACTACACTTCAGAGGTCACAATGAGCCCTCCATGTGTTTTCTGCTCTCACGTCTAATAATTGAAATTGGTTTCAGATCAGCCTGTGCAGAATTCGTTACTGAGGAACTTAATCATGTAATGATATAAACTATGTGTGAGATATACATATATATAAAATGAAATAAATTGGAGCACATTTGTTTGTTGTTTCATTCTGAGCTTACCTGGAGCTGGCCCAGCCAATCAGGAGGTTGAAGGAAGCCCATATCAATAGACCTAGTCCGAGTCCAATGGTCTTAACGATGGGCACAACAGTGATATTACCTACAAGAAAACAGAAAGAATGTGAAGTGTCTTGTATGCAAAATTGCTTAATGTCAGATTTTGGATTTTCATCCCACTCCTTCTACTGCTAGTTACATTTATTTATTTATTTATTTACTTATTAAATTTTAAGTGAGTTAGTCTGCAACTTTCTCTATTGCATGTGTTGAGTCACTCTTGCCTAATACAGAAGAGAATGAAACATAAGCACATTATCTTGAATTCTGTAACTAAACAACTTCACTGGAAGACTCTCTGCTCTTCTGTTTGTTCTTCTCTCACTCTCTCCTGATTGTCTTGAGCTCCTGAATTTGAATTTACTAAACTGAGGAGCTTCAATATTATCGAATACTGGGTAAAAGTTGACACAAAGGGGAATCCTAAAAGAACTTGATTTAATGATTGTTGGGGGAGTTACCTGTAGCCCAGATGGCTCCTCCCAGCATAGCAAGGGGCCAGAACTTTGGACTGCTCAAGATGATGTTCACAATCAAAGCCACCATCCATATAGCAGCACAAAGAACCCACTGGAAAAACATGCCTAACACACACACACACACGCACACATGCACACAGAGAGAGAGAGAAAGAGAGAGAGAGAGAGAGAGAGAGAGAGAGAGAGAGAGAGAGAGAGAGAGAAAGAGAGAACACAATCAATGAAACAAGTAGATCAACTTTCTTTATTATAGTGTCCAAAATTTCCTCTACTTCCCAACATTTCCAGTAGATCATGCTTGAAATATTCAGCAATGCCGCTGAATCTCTCTCTCACTCGCACACAGACAGGAAAGATTTGTGCATCTCACCATCGCCAGTGTCGATCTTCTTTACAGGAACAAAGTTGCTCCCGTAGAAGAGGACGGAGACGGCACAGGATACAAAGCCATACGTCAGCTCGGTAGTGGTGTTCGTGCCATTAGAGGAATCTCTGAGGAGATGAGAGGGATCCCACAGTAACTCCATCTCTGTTAGTTCATCAGACAGGGACACAGAGAGAGAGAGAGAGAGAGAGAGAGAGAGAGAGAGAGAGAGAGAGAGAGAGAGAGAGAGAGAGAGAGAGAG
>JAOTRN010000033.1:8738713-8760277 GCA_028566695.1 Bagroides melapterus
GACATCATAAACTTATATAACAAAATTTGTACTACAGATAATATGGTGCCTAAGACTTTTGCACAGTACTGTATATTTTAAAAATTGTGTGAAATTTTGTATTATTCTTAATACAAAAACTTTTGGAAAAATAAAAATGTTAACAATAAATGTTGGCATTACCACCATGCTAGCACACCAGACTGTTATCATGCTGCTGATTTGTCTTTAGTCGGGAAAAAAATAACAGATGGTCGAACATTGAATTATTACTATTCAGTATTATTAATAACTGAGTTTTCTGACTCCTGCTTATTAAAACGACTCATGGTGCTATAAATCCTTCCTGCTTGAATTCATTTGTTTTATCCCACATAACCAGTCATAATCCCTAAGAAGAGGTTTGGAAGTCGAAAGCTCCGACAAGCTTAAAAATTCTACCGGAGTACAGGTTTATAATTAGGCTTACATTATTAATACAATGATATGCAATTCCAATTCATGTTATCACTGACCCTGCAAAAGAAAACGTTTTGCATGTCAGGCTTCTCCTTTTTCTTTTTTTTTTTTTTTTAAATCTATATTTATTTATTTATTTTATTATAATGTTGATGACAGAACTATAAATCCACATTTGCCTTGTCCAACAGAAGGAAAAATAAAAAAATAATAATAACATTAATTTTTAAAGACAAATTAACATCACATTTCAACAACTCAAATTTTTTTCCTCAGAAGAAAATGCAACGAAAATCTTTTTTTTTGATCCGTTGTAACATCAAAAGGACAAAAGTATAGATATTTACATGGTCAATAGATATTTTCAATATATAATTCATATGACAAACGAATCTGCTCAAAACACCGCACCTACGTTAAATGAACTCGTTTGGCTTTGAAACAATTCTGTAACATTATTTTACAATATGGATGCAAGCTTTTCGCCACTTTCTTTTTTTTCTTGAAAAATATAAAAAAAAAAGAGTTTTTTCCCCTCTTTGATATTTCACGTTAGACCCCGACGAAATAAAGCCGTATTGAATGCAGATGATTCAAGTGTGCTTGTGTTTCTTGGAATCCGAGAAGCGGAAAAAAGCGTGTTTGTTGTGGAAAAAGGTGAAGTAAGAGAGAGAAATTGAGCACAAATAAATGTGTCCTGTGTGTAGGACATCGTGCATGTGTAAACCAAACGTCTCGTTTTGCATCTGTACATTTTCCTATGATGTGTATGTACAAGTGTGTGTTTCTGTTTGTAAGTGCTTGTGATATAAATGTATAAACTTATCGATAGGCTGTGTGTGTGCATGTAAGTAAATATATGTATATACCATATTTTCCAGACTGTATATAAGATTCTTATACTACATAATGTTTGTACCTACTCTAAAGCCTATAGTGTTGTTTATTTTTTTTCTTCGAAAATTTGAATTCAAACTAGATTTCAAGATCTAAAATCTTGATGAGTCATTTATCAGTCGGTCAGGCATCAATAAGAATTCTCTCAATGGCCAGTATTAATTTTACAGAGAGGAACCAGAGTTGATTCAAAGAGTCTATCCCATTCAATTCCCACTCGATCTTCACAAATGGACATTCTGGTTCATGATGCTAATAGTTCAGACAGAACACTTTTTCATTTCAACATAGATTATGAGCAACTACCACTTCAGTTAGCAATGAATGGTGGAGAGCTAATTAAGTGGATAATGAGGGTTATATCTGTACCTGAGTGTAACTAGCTTGAAGATGCTTAAACATTAGTCACGCTGTTTGGCATTTTGACTTAAAATTTTGATACACAAACCCAAACACACTGCACAGAGTGGGATCGAGCTGCACCGAATCAGGTTAGGTTTTACACTGCAGCTCTGGTTTGTAATAACAATAAAGGGTTCATCTAGAAAATATGGTATATGTTAGTGTGTAGCACTGCTGTGTAATTTTAAGTAATTAGTTGCAAGTCAAGTGAATGTTAATGTATGCTTTAAGAATATGAGTAAAACTATGTCTGAAAATGTGTGTGTGTGTTGTGTGTGTTGTGTATGTGGTGTGTGTGGTGTGTAAGGCACTCAGGACAGCTCGCTCACGTTAAGAGGCACTGCCATGCCTGGTCTCATGTAGGGCACAGCGTGCACGACTTTAGAGAAATCCGGAGTCAGCACTCTCCCGTTCTCCCCAATACTGCCAGTTATAGACAGCCTGGCCTTAGTGCGCATGGCCTCTGTGAACGTCATCTAAACACACACACACACACACACACACGCACACACACACACACAGGCAAACAGGGATATGCATATGCAAAAAGGTATATGCATACTCAGAAATAAAAATGGGCGGGGTTTAATTAGAAGACCGAAGCAAGGACAAAGAGGACAAGGAGGCACAGAAATAAGGCACAGCACCCAGGGGACGGACACACACACACACACAGAGAGAGAGAGAAAGAGAAACACAACAGCATCCGTCAGTTTCCTATCGCCCATCCCGTGTGACATATTGCAGTAAAGAGATGTGTGTGTACCAGATGGGGTGGAGAATGATTGACAGCTAATGGGTTTGTCTTCAGGCATGATGGAACATCTAGATATTTATATCTCTACACCAAGCCAAGGTGTCAGTCTCTAACTAACACAAAGGACTGAGACTATACACTATAGAGTTCGCCTTTTCATTAATCACCTTCCCATTTAGTCTGTCTCTCCTTATTTTTATCTTTTCATCCATCCACAAATCTACTCTTATTTCAGCTACAGAGTCACTTCTTATCCTCCTCTGTCTGATCACCCATCCACCCACCCTCCTGTCTATTCATTCAGGGATTCACTTACAATCATTTGGCCATCAGTCCATCCATCCATCCATTCATCCATCCAAACATGCACCATGAAATCCATTCTTTTTTTATTCATTCGTTCACTTTCAGATATATAATCACATTTGCCCATTTGTCCCTTAAACTCTCAAATCCACTAATCATCTTGTCCATCTTGTCCTATCAAATCCATCCATCTATTTATCTGTCCATTCATATCCATCCATTTCATACCTATAATATACTGATTTATACATAACATACAACTGTTTCATCTACTTGTTCACCTTCAAATGAACGAACCAGTATATATCAATTCATCCATCCATCTGTTCACTTGTTCACTTTCAATTCTACCCATCCTCCCATATATTCACTCTCAGCTTCATCTATCCATCATTCCTAAATTATATCCAGCCATTTCATTCACCCATTCTAAAATCCTTCCATCAATCGTGCATCTACCAATCCATCCATCCACCCAGACACATGCACATCCAGTCATTAATCTATCCATCTGTACATATATAAATGCATACATACTTAACATGCAACTCATCTATTTAATTCATCTATCCATTCACATTAAAATGAATCTGTCGATTTTTTTTATTTTAAATCCAGACACTCATTCATCCCCATTAATTCATACAATCTTATCCATCCACCCTTCTATCCATCCATCCATCCATCCTTCGTCGCTCATTATGCACTGCACAGATTAGTGGTGGAAAAGTATTCACAGTGTTTCGGTACACTGGATGGCCAAAAGTATGTACACCTTCTTTCTAATGAAATGTGTACTTCTTTCTCAGACAAACACTAAAGAGTTAACTGACTTTAAACAGATCAGTGTCATAAAACGGCACAAGTCAGCTCTGGCCTACTAGGTCTGCCCTGGTCAATTATACATGCTCTTATAGTGAAAGTGTCTATTATAAGAAGCGTTTAGGATCAACAACTCAGCCACAGTGTGGTAGGTCATGCAAACTCACAGAGATCTGGGACGCTGTATGCTGAAACATGTAGCGCATAATAATCCCTTTTTCTCTGTTGCATCACTCACTACTGCGTTTCACACTGCCTCTGGATACAACATCAGTGCAAGGACCGTGCGGCAAGAGCTTCACGTGATTCCTGTCCATCTCCGTCGTATTAACGTCCATGGTTGTGGGATGGAACAGGCATGTTGGCCGGGAGGCACTTACTTTTGGCCATATAGTGTATATTGTATACAGGTCATACTGGTACTTATAAAATACAAATATTTTATTACTTAAACTGCAGTCATGTAGTATGCCATTTTAAGTCTTTGAAAATTAGCCCCTGGCTTGCTAGCTAACATTATCAAACTTGACAACCTTTTTCCGGAGACAAACTGTAACAGAAGCTATTCATTTAAAAGTTCCTGACTGAAAGAAATGACATGTCTGAAATCTGCTCACAATAATAAAAGAAGATATTTCCTGTGTGTCTAAATATGTCATTACACTCTTTTCCTCACAGTTCCACCCCTTGTATCTGTATTTCACATGAAATCAAAACTATGTCCAAGCGCTCTATATATACATATATGTGTGTATATACTTTGTCACGAATGAACAGCAATGAAGGCGTCAACAATGAAGCGACGAGCAAACACAAACAAACGATGAAAAAAAAAATCAAAAAGGAAATCTCTGCCATTCCTACCCACTAGATCTTAACACTCTCCAGCCCATACACGTTGTACCCTTCCTTATAAGTGGCAAAATTCTGAGAATTCTGCGAGGAAGTGGGGGGATTTAGGGCTTGAGTCTTGGCAACCTTCATGCGCTTGGCCTCAGCACGCGACTTGTAGCAGAACTCCACCAGCGCCACCAGCATGGCCAAGCCAAGGCCGCCCACCAGGATGTAGAAGACCCCTGCCACGTTGCTCAAGCTCAGAGCACTTGTCTTCTCCTGCATTGGACGGTGCAAAGGGAAGAGGTCAGGGACGTGGAAGAGAAAGGCGTATAGTACAGCAACTTAGCACTGCATTATATCACGGTGTATGCTAAATTTAGTCATGAAGATAATAAAGTGGATTACAGAAGGTCTTCGGTAAAGATTAAAGGCATGGAAGCCATGTCTGATCATATATGTGTGTGTGTGTGATTTGAAAGTGTGTGTGTGTGTGTGTGTGTGTGTGTGTGTATGTGTGTGTGTGTGTGTAAAAAAAAAAAATTTTTAAGCACAACACAAAAAGGACCAACACAAGCAGTGCTGGTCAGAACCTTTTTTAATAGCCCTAAAGAAAACAGGTTTTTTTTTTCGCTAGTCAAATATTTCATCATAAATGTTTAATTAGCAAGCTAGCAATAAATGATTATTTAGCAAGCTGTTAATAAACCAAGTAAAGAGCAACAGTTTTTTTAGATTTGTTATACTGTGTTTATAAGGGAGGTAAACGTTTTTTACTGCTAGTTTTTTGGATACTAATATTTCTGGGTTATGCTAGCTTGGTTTGAGCATGATACAAAACATTCAGGAGTAGTATTTTATCTTCAATATTCTGGTACTCATAGCTAAATCAATGGCAATTTAGCTAATTATATCAAAAGCTATTAGCTATAGCTATTAACTGACAAGTTATTACTAAAACGACATTTTATTTTTTGTCAGGGAGATTTATATGTAATATCTGCATTTATATTTTGGCTAAAGAAGCTAACAAAAGCTAATAGCTACTATTATAATTACAGTATATTACAGAATAGGATTAACACAGAATTATTGCTACTGTAGCTAACAAGTTATTACTAAACTTTACTTTACTTTACTTTTTTACTTTACTTTTAAATTTACTTCTCTCCTGAGATCAAGTTGGACATGGATGCTGAAGATTTTTTGCTAGCTCTGTATCTATATGAGATTTAAAAAAAATAATAATAATATTGAAAGGCTAAGCTAAATGCTCCTTTGTAATCTTTTGTACAAATTTGATCACAACTGAGAAATTGTATTAGACCTAAACAAATATTCAACCTGTGCAGTTTGAGTACAGGAAGGACCGACACTGAATGGCAGTACACAACAAGAATTTTTTTTCTTGTTTTTTTACAAGTGTGTGTGGAATGTGTTTGTGTGTGGAATGTGTGTGTGTGTATGTGTGTGTGTGAGTGTATATGAGAAAGAGAGAGGAAAACAAACAGAGACACTGTACACGATAAATATACAAACAACATTTAGAGGTCCGAGGCAAGTATGCAATGCACAGAGAGGAAAGAAAGAAAGAAAAAACAGAAAGAAAAGAAAGACAAGGTGACGACACAGCACTAATAAGTACAATAAAATAAAGACCAGCACAGGGACAATCTGATGCTTTACAGGTATATCAGTGTGGGGTCATATTAAATATTACAGAAAAGGAATTTTGTGGACTTTAAATCGCAGACTATGAGAAAGACAGAGGGTGTGTGTGTGTGTGTGTGTGTGTGTGTGTTTGTGTGTGTGGGGGTGTGGGGGTGTGTGTATAAGCAACTTTATGAACATTAAATCATAAGCTGTGTGTGTGAGAATATATTGCAGAACATAATTTTGTGAACATTAAATCACAGGCTGCGTGCATGTTTGTGTGTGTGTGTGTGGCGGTAATATGTAATGACACACATTAGGTGTATGTTCAGTTACAAGTGGTGTGTGTGTGTGTGTGTGTGTGTGTGTGTGTGTGTGTGTGTGTGAGTGTGTGTGTGTGTGTTGCATGCATTATTACTTTGTAACAACACATGAAATCACATTTTTTATATTTATATTTTATTAAACAAGTATCTTATTCATGCGTTGGTTAATCTGTACTGGGGACTTGTTCTGACACACACTCTGTCACGCACACACAAACACTCCATCATCACTGGGGGAACAGGGTCTGGGCACATTTTCAGCTCACAATTAAACATATGCACATTACTCTAGTGGGGTTGGGGTTTGGAACACACACACACACACTCACACATACACTCACTCACTCTCTCTCTCTCACACACATACACTCCCTGCAGCGACTGACCTTACTTCCCGAGTCCTTGGCTCCACATTCCCCTTTATCGTACCACCATTTGTTTTTCATCTTGTCTAAGACGCCTTGCTCACTGAGTTTCAATACTGCAAGGTTTACTGGTGTTCTTCGCGTATAAGGGGAATAACATAAATAACATTACCAATGTTATTTTATGTTATTGTCATGAACATCAGAGCTCGCTAACAGCCCTGCGCGTAGCCGGCGATCGGCCGTCCGTGCTCCATTTGGCAGTCGGCGAGCACGGTGTCGCCGTGCCAGATGTGCATGGACCCATCGCCGTGAGAAACCACCACCATCTAAACCCAAAACCCTTGTTCAGACACCACGGCCATTATAATCACAGTAGTTCAATGGGAAAAATACACATTTATTATTATTTATTCTAAGATCCAAAAGTCTAAGTCCACTGTAAGAAATGCTAAAACTCAAGGACAGGTCAGGAAGAGCATCACCTTCAGTAATGGTGGCAAGTTTAAACTAAAAAGATATTTATTTTTACAGTACTGATGATTTATGTTTTGGTTTTATTATTATTATTATTATTATTTATTGGTTTTATTTGTATCCAAACCTATTTTTTTAATCTTACCTGTTCCGACATTATTCCTATTGATGTTGTCCACCTGTGATCAGCCTTATGACCAGATTCAGTTTACAAACCAACAAGACATACTGTATATTTAAAATCTATTTATTTGTGTGAATAATGTTCTTGTTTAATTGATGTCTCCTATTGCTTTCACTTTTTTAATAGTTAGGAATAATATAGAGAAAGAATTAGAATAACTCTGAAGTAGATTCAGACTTTTGGACCTTAAAGTTTATTACATGTGATATGTATGTAGTACATCACTAACTACAGAGTATTAAGTAGAGGTTTTGGGGAAATGGTGCTGCCTCCTCTGTTTGCATGTTTACATTCTTGTTCTTTTTTACCCAGTGATCCCGAGCACGGCTCTGACCTTTGACTCCCCGCCTCCGCTGCCGCACTCTCCTTTGTCGTACCACCATTTGTTTTTCAATTTATCCAGAAGCCCCTGCTCGTTCAGTTTTAGCACCGCAAGGTTTACCGCGTTTCTTAAACAAACGATAAAACAAATTCGTCAGACAGCATGGTAGGGGGCGGGGCTGCAACGGGCCACGCCCCCCCAACAAGTCGCATAGAATGCAACATTGGGTCACACAATCCATCCATCAATGAGTCAATGAATCAATGAGTCAGTCAATCATTCAGTCAATCCATCAATCAATCAAAAAATTATGATGTTAGCTTTGAGCAACCCATTTAAAGGTTGACGAGCTTTTTGATCGTTTTTTGTGTCTGTGTGTTTTTTTTTTAGGTCCCAGGGCAGGAGGCTAAAATAGAGGCGGCTAAGCAATAGCGTCAATCACAAAATACATCGGTTCATTCTGTATGCACGGGCTTGAACGTAAATAGGAGATCATTTTAACCGGAAAAGCAGACAAAATTACTTAAGGTTAGAGGTATCAGGGAGAAACGCATGCGTAGTTCACACAGTGCATCATCACTTTGCATTCGCAAGTCACATTACTACCTGGCCTCTGAAACGTAATATATTAGACATTCAGTAGTGCTCATAACCGTTCAGAAAATCGGTGCACCAAATCGCATGCATCGAACATTTACTGATTGGAAAGTGGGACATCAGGGTTGTCATGACACAATCAGGTTGCAGGAAACACTCATTCAGTCAGTGTGGACAGACAAAAGCTCAGCGAGGCAAATTGCATTGGCAAACGTACAGCACTGGTTCAAACTGGTTCAGATACTGGATGATACATCATTAGCTCAATTGTATTGATTCCTCTGTCATTTGCAAACATGAACTTTAGTTCGAGACAAGGTCCTATCAGACAGAATCTCAATTTGGCAGCTGAATGATAAATTAATCAGAGCTGTTTGCTGTCATTTGCCTCGTTGAACGCCAACAGGTTAAAACATGACTACCTGTCTATCTAGCTCTTCTGCAGCATTTGAATTCTTCTAGACTTTTTTTTATGTACCATATTTTCCAGACTATAAGATGCACTGGAATACAAGGTGCAGCCGCTTAAATCCTGTCTAGTTAGGAAATCCTCACCATTGATTGTTCGTTAAAGAGTTTGGTGGGGTAAGATGACAATATTAATGACATAATATTTGATTTTTTATCTTATTCTGGCTGCTGTAACATCGAAAATTTCCCCACTGTGGGACGAATAAAGGTTTATCTTATCTTATCTTATAAATTTGGGGCTTTACTTATGCTGTAGGTTACTATCAAGGGAAATTTTAGCATAACCTAGTTACGAGTTTTAACTGAACCTGTTGTAGTTTACATTTTTGACCACTAGGTGTTGCTCCACAACATCTAGAAAGGAAAACAAATCAACGATATTGTGACTTATATCTGTCAAATAACTCATTAGTATTTCACCGGAATTTGAAAAGTATGGAGTTGAGATTTAGAAGAAAGTAAGAAAATTTACAATAAATTAATCCAAACACAAAAAAATTACGTCTGAGACGAGTCCAAATGTTTACACTAAAGCATAAGGTATGTGTAATGCTCTAATTACTCTTTTTATGGTTCATTATTATAACGTCGATGGTGCTTTAAAAAAGTGTCTAATAATCTGGAAAACATTAGACCACACAAATCTAACCTTGTTGCTAGTTTATAATGCAAACAATTGACTTACTAAACGTAAATTTGACATGCCTAAAAAACCTGGAGCTTGAGACTCTCGGTTACTTCAGAATCCTGCTTGTTGCCATGGTTACATCCTGGTCTCCCTGGTTGCTAAGAAAGATCTCTGTAACTTCAAATACTCAGATTGCACAGAGTTTCCTAGGTTACCATCTCCTAAGCTGTTTCCTTGGTAACCGTTAATCCTGCATTACATCACCCTGAGATGGAGTTGCCTAGGTTATTAAGTCCTAAGCTGTTTCTATGGCAACCATTAATCCTGCTGTCTCTCATCCGGTGGTTACTTAGGTTACTTAAAGTGTTACTTAACTCTTATCCCTAACCACCTCGCTGCAGTTACCTAGTTCCTGGTTGCCTAGGTTACCTTCCCTATGTTTGGCCTAGTTTACCTCCTGGGTCCGACCTACATCAGGGTAGGTGGGATACTATAACAACATGGGCCATATTGTTATACTACTCCACCCACCTTAAAGCAGATCCTTTGGGCGTGGCGATGCCGTAGCCCTTGGAGTCGAGATTGCCTCCGACCTTCATGGTGTCGCATGGCTTGCGCTGTTCAATGTACTCGTTCATGGTGGATTCCAAAAGGTAGGCGTATTTGCCCTTGGACTTGCGCACGCGTAGCACGCCTTCCACCGTGTTCTTCACAAAGACAGAAGGCTCTGCGCTTTTCATGTACTGCCACATCTTCTCGAACAGGGCGATCTTTGATCTCTGAAAAGCAGCAGTGCAGATCATGAATAGTGTTTTCATTAGTGAGAGAGAGAGAAAAGAACAGGATCCAGGCTGTATACATATAACTATACAACCTAATTTATGTATTTGGCGTAACAATTGTCTATATCAAATGTTTTTGTTTTTTATATCAATGAAATGGTTTTTTTTTTTAAATTACCAAATAATTTCCTTTAAAAATGCATTTCGAGAAAACGACGCGACCTGGACAACGCAACTTTATTCTCCATGCCTTTGTCTCACCTTGAAGAACTCTTTGGTTGAACCTGCATCAAGGGTTCCGTATGCGATTTCAGTCTGCTTAGCGAGATCCTCTGCGCTCTCGATGGGGGACACCATCCTCTCCACAGTGAGGAAAGCGGCCAGGTTGGCCGTGTAAGATGAGATGATGATGAGGGTGAAGAACCACCACACACCACCAACTATACGCCCAGACAGTGACCTACACGCAGCGAAACATCACACACACATCCTGGCATCACACTGACTGCACATTTGCTCAAAACCACTGTGGGAAATCCAGGGGGCTAATATTTAGAAAGTAATTAAAATACTAATTTCTGATTGGCTAGCAGTTTCTTCTCAACTCCATAGCCGATAAACTTGCGCAATAACATATCTAACTATAACAATTAACAAAATCAACAAAAGATTATTTGCTATTTTTATATACTTCACTTAGCAATAAGAAAAATAAAGACATCTCAAGATGACATAATATTATCTCATTATTATTAATATTAATAACAATTATTACATTTATAGAAGGAAATGGGGAATATGCAGCCGAAACACGGTACCACTCCAAGAGGGCATCAACCAGCAACCTTCTGCGCCTTGCGGTCTGCCACCAGTTGGAAATATATTCACATAAGAAACCTCAGATCAAGGTTTTAAACCTCAAGCCATCAATCAAAGGTTTCTACTCCTGCATTAGCTCCCACTCCAGACCCTGCTCTCATTTTAAGCAAGACTGAATGAAAACTGAATCCAGGAGCAGCAGGAGCGTGAACACATTAGCACCACGGCTACACCAGGGAGAACCGCCAACACACAAGGCTGCATCCAAACAAAACCATGCTGCGTGCACTAGCTAGTGCACTGGCTAGCATTGACACGCTCACCAACCTTGGCGAAATATCGCATCCCTGCTGCATAAAAGCGCCCAGAGAAAACCACAGACTATTAAAGATCCCAAATTCGTTATTGGACTCGCTGGGTCCGAGCTGGCCATCCTCGAACTCCTCTGTGTGCCACTCGTATGGGCTAAATCGGCTAACAAGGAAGAGCACGACGCTGACGCCGATGTAGGCGAACACAATACACATCCAGATCTCGTAAGCCAGCGGGTCTAGGAAAGAGAAGACGCCCGGCTTGGATTTCTGTGGTTTCTTGATCATGATGGAGATGCCTAGGCTCATGAAGGGCTTGGAGAAGTCGATCACTTCTTCACGGACTAGCGTGATCGTCAGAGGCGCTATGGCTATGTCCGCTTTCTGACTCGAGACAAAGAACAGGTCAAAATGCCTGAGTTTAAAGGACTGAACATGGCTGAAAGGCTAATGTAGCTAACAATGAATGAAAGTCTACACTAACAGAAGAGAGGTCCTTATCGTGTATATTTATCTGAAGAAGTCTAACAAAAGGTAAATAAAAAACAATGGACAGCCAATTTTTTATAATAAACCACATATGTACATTAAAAAAACCTCTCACCCCATACACCAGTTCTCCCACCATGCCATTCCAGATCTTCGTGTCTGCATCTCTAGCGCCATACTTTCCATCTCCCACGATCTTCAGCTGATACTTAAACCGACAGTGATTGGCGATCTCAGCTGCCAGGTCCACACAGTAACCCTCGTAACGATCGTTATCTGTGAACAACTCTGCGTTCTTCTTTAACATCACATACGGTGCCTCCTGCAAAGCAAAATCCATGTGGAACAAGTTCAGAAATGTCAAAGCTAAATATCAAAGAGCTGCTCGCATGAAGGTTTGCGGTGCTCTTACCAAGATGGTTGTCACGATGACGGTCTTGTTCTCCATCCCGAACGTGTCATTGGGAAAGAGGTCGGATTTGGTGACCACCATTTTGTCCATCTCTTTCCAGTAGCCGATCTGGAGTGAGGGGGAAGAAGGATGCACCTGGATCAACATGTATTTTTGGTCACTTTATACCAAAACAAAGCTGGTGTCATAACACATGTGCTGGTGGGAAACCGTTGTCCTGTACAAGGAGAATCAATTCCACTTCCATTCTTAACACAACCTACAGCAAAAAAGGATATTTCTTGGTCTGTTGAGCTGAAGCAGCATTTCTCCCTAAACACACAGTCATGTAGGCGTCTTGTTTTTGCCCAACACCTCCACCTCAGGCAGAAATAAAGTTTTTAATTAGTTCTGCAACTGAGTGTGACTATCTGTCCATGTGGCTGCAGAGCAAGGATTTTTTTTTATTTCCACACTTTTTATAAAGTGCTTATAGCGCAGTTTTGTGTATGTCTGGCAGACTCAGGACCTGTTCGCTCGATCCTGTGATCTTTTTTAGGGCTCCTATTCTTGTCTTGTCTGGAGTGTAAAATAAATACTTGAGGGCGTAGTTGAATTCTCTAATCCGATTGGTTCTCTAACAAGACCGTTCTTGAAGATCTACAAATGTCTATAAGAATCCTACGTGAACAGTGTACAGGATTTGTCGCTGATGTACCTTCACCGGCCCGCTATTCTTCAGCTCCATGATGTTGACTGAGAAGTTCACTCTCTTGCCGTATTGGTCAAACTGGATGTTTCCCGTCAGTCCGTCCACTCGCACCTAAACACACAAAAAGTCAAGCTCTTATATTCAAGATGTTTCAAACATAATGAAACTAATCCATCTTTGCCAGGTGTTAATGGTATGTCTGGATTGCTGCCACTGTGAAAGATTCTAATACGTCCTTTTAAAGATGTAGACAAGATGAATGTTACGAGTTGTAAAGAACTTAAAGGTTCATTTCTTATTTATAACCTCATCACCTTAAAGGGCCGGGCACCAGGATACCTTTTCCCTACATATAAACACACACACCCTTTTATTACAGTCTTTTTTGTTTACAAATCGCATCTTTAAAACAGGTCACTAGCAACATCCATAGACCTTTTTATGCCAGTCAGTGAATCTGATGATTATATAAACCTGTTTAAGAGCACGTTCTATCTCCACTCCCTGTGCCCAGGGTACAGCTGGATTGGCCAGGCAATCCCCATTGTTGCCACGACGACTGATGTCAATCCTTTGCTTGTGCAGGAAGCGGAAGGCTTCAGTCATCACTTGTACTGCGTCGTACGTCAAAGCAGAGGTGTACTGAGGACAGGACATACACATGTCAACACACCCGGATGCTGACATCGGTAACTATGTCATTCACAGTAAAACAGCTGCTCTCTAATCTGTGCAGGAATGCACAAAACACACACGCACTCACTCGAATCTTACTGTCTGCCCCTGGGTACTCTTTCTCCTCCAGAGCTTCCCAGCGCTGGTCAAACTTGGCGACCAGAGGGTCGTCGAAATCCACGATCTGAAAGCCTGACACGTTCGCACCTCCATACTGTATCTTGGATAGGTCTCCATCCAAAAATCCCTGGACACACGCGTTTGTTACACAGTTACAAAAAAATGCATTTGCATTTGCCTCCAAAATTTGGTCACTTCTCAATTCCCACCCACTAGCCATATGTCCCTCAAGCTCAGTAGTGTCAGATATTGCTGTGTTGATCCCGTGTGTGTGTGTGTGTGTGTATATATATATACAACAAACTCACAAAATTAGCGATGATGTAATGATACCCTTTCACATGACGACCAATCGTGATGACCTGGAAAGAAAAAAAACAAAAAACAAGCAGAATACAATATTTAAACAAGAGAGAAATAAAAGTGGGATGTAATATAGTACTGTAAGTAGTATAAGTACTCTTGCTATAAATAAATGTTAAACAAGTCAAAAGTTGACAGTGTAATCCATTTTCCAATGGAACGTGCATGCTGATTTGCAAAGCTCTGCCAACAGAAAAAGGAATAAGTCCGCTCATGTCCTGAGACTCGTGGGTGTGTAGCGTAGGTTAGAAACATTCTACAGACTAAATTAAAGCTTTACCAAGTCAGTGCCAAGGGAAACCCAAAATTAAAGGGAGGATGTGAGAAGAGTATTTTTAGAACACTAGCTTTACTGCACCGGTTTTAACAAACCATATTTAATAGCTGTTTTTTGGGTCACATTGTACAAACTAGCACCAGTTTTCACCTGTTCCATGATGTCTTTGACCTTGTCCTGCTCACAGTCCAGAATAACTCTCCTCTCCTTTTTATTATCCAGGTCCTGGAAGACCGAGCGGTAGGCCTCGTCTTTCCTCTCGTCCTTCAGGTTGCCTACGTTTATAGCCGTCACTTGCCATTTCTTCTCAGCTGCCGTGTCCAGTATGGCCTGCAGAGTGGACAAGCCTGTAGAAGGAAAGTGAGAATTGTATAACCATGGAACAAAAATCTAACCCCCGAATGACTGACGGGCATGTCTGTAGAAATGAGCATGGTGCTTTGGCGGCATCTCTACAATCACACAGTATGACATCAATCTGAAAATGTGGCTTAGTTAGAAGTAGCATTTATGGTTTCTTATAAATGACACAAAGCATTATGGGTATTCTGTTCCAACTAGAGCACTGTGGGATCATCTTCATTATTTTTACATTTTTTTTACATATTTTTTACAGAAACACATTTTTACATCCTATATTTCAAAAGGAAATTCTATCCTTTCTACTCACGACGTTTCTTTTTTGAGAGGCTACAAGGATTCAATTTAAATTTCAATTCCTAACAAGTGTAACTTTTAACATACGACTGAGTCCATTACTGGAGTCTGTCTGCTTCTGTGTAAACAATGTACCTATTAGCAATTAGCTAGTTTCTGTGACATGTGTGATTAGCATGCTAGCTATCTTCTAAGAGATTAGCTTTAGCCAATGTTTTACAACACTGATTCCTCGGTGGGAAAAAAAGCAAAGATTTAGCAAACTAAAATGGAAACTAACTGCTAATATTTCTTGTGCTCATTTTACGTTCTTTTTTACACTTCTGACTCCTTCTTACTCCATCGACGCAAATATTTATCGCTGAGGCAATGAACGTCTTTTAGCTTTCGGTCTTAATTACAGAAGCCGTCGTTTGGCTGGTTTGTTTAAATTTCGTCTCAATTAGGCCTCGTCATTGCTCGAATTTAGCCTAGAGCCGGACTCACTCGAAAGCACAGCGTTTCTAAATTAGCAGCAACGAGCTTCTTCTGCCTTCAGTGAATTACAGAGCTGAGCTAGAAACCTCTCTCTCTCTCTCTCTCTCTCTCTCTCTCGCACGCACCGCCCTCGCTTACTCACTCTCTCCATTTTTCATTTGTCATTTTTCTCCTCTTGATCTCACTCCGTCGTTCATCCGCATCCGCTCCTTTGCCCACTCGATTTCATCGCTTTCTAGTTTCTTGCTCTGTCCCCCTCCCTCAAACTCCTGCACAGTTTCTCCTTCTCTTTCTATCTCTCTTTTTTCCGGATAAAAGAGCACGGATGATTACATATCTAGGTCTCTCAAGGGAAAAATTTATTCCTCCAAGTGGAAGGACAGATTCAGCACCCTGGCCTTTAGAGTCGTTTGCATCGCCGTAGCTGTGTTCATTATCAGGATGTGGAGTTTGAGTTCAAATCCCCAGGCAGCTGTAGGGCACTTAAAGAAGATGATTTAAGTTTTAACTGCACACGCTTTAGGTGTGTAGGTTCTTATATCTCTGGTGGGGAAAAAAAACACAAACCAAGAATATAATCAATAACTTGTGCTGCGAGCAATCCTATCATATCATGTGTCATAGAAATGCCTTCGGGAGACTTTTTTTCCAGTCATATCGCCCACACAAATGACAAACTGCACCTTTAAGTTTGCTCGACGTCTGCTACCTGTTTTTTTTCTAATAAAAGCTCTTCTATCAAACACCAGGATTCAGGACACATTTATAGCATTTTTTTTTTTTTGTAATTTAGGTCACTCGCTAATTACCAGCTTGAGTCAGGTGCACTTCAGTGTATGAGCAGAGGAACAGATTAAAAATGGAAAAGTGGGAAGGCGGTGAACATATGACACATCCTTGTGCTTGGTGTAAGATAAGAAGTTACATAAGGATACTGCAGCATTTTACTGCGATATTAATCCTCATGGAATGGCTTGATGGTTGACATTCCTGTATGGACGCTGACATTAGCCAATAGGATTCAAGGATTAAAATTATGCCCCGCCCCCAACCAAATCCTGTGTAGCATTATACAAATGTCATTCCACAAAGCTATAAACAAATAAAATTTACAATACGTATTTAAGACAGAGTAATATTAACAACACCTCAGGGGTTACAATGATTCAGCTCCACTTCTGTTTGAAACGCGTACACTATCTTGCTCTTTGGCGACTAGAAATCTTTATAACACTAGCTAACTACATTGGTTTCCACGATAACTAAATGTTCTTAAACAGAAAACGTAGTAATGTAGCTAATTCTTCACAATCTCTAATTCTTGTTTATCGAATGATCGTCAAGAATGTCTGCTTTTTTCCTTACTAGCTGCGAGTTTTATTTTAGATTTAATACATTTTATGGTAGGTTTCCTTCTGTTCAAAAAGTTGTATCATGTTGATTGTTGGAAGACAATAACAATACACTGCACTGATATTTTAAAAAAATGGCTCAGCTTATCATAATTCATGTCGGACCTTGTTGAAGGAATGACTAACGCTAACAGACCCTGTAATGACTGTTTTACACACTCCACTCATAATTACACAGCATAATGACACAGAACATTATTACATTAGTAACACAATCATTATTAGTCATCCATTACAGCGCCGCCGTGACCTCGAAGACCATCACGCAGCAACGGTTTGTCAATTCTCCATGGCAACAATGAATATGATTGAGTAAGGATGACATATATAGAGAAAGTGTGTGTGTGAGATAGAGAGAGAGAGAGAGAGAGAGAGGGTGAGGGAGAGAACAAAAGCGAAAGAGAAAGAGAAAAAGAGAGAGAGAGAGAGACTAAATGGTATCACTTTCTGTACACTATAAGCACTTCTGACCGCAGTAAGTGTCTCTGAGGAGTGAGGAATGAAGTGCTACAAATAAATAGGACAAGTAATTTGATATGATAATGCATTTGTGTGAGAGAGTGAGAGTGTGTGTGTGTGTGTGTGTGCGTGTACGTGTACCTCTATCACTGTCGTACAGATACGCAAACTTCTCCCACTTGTAGTACTCGACCAGGCTGATCAGAGGGCCTCGGATGTCGGGCCTCATCTGCAGCACGAACTGGTTGAGGCCGTCAGCAGGTAAACTCGGAGTGATGAAGGACACGTGCAGCGTCTCACAGAATGATGTAATGGTGTTCACAGACTTCTTATCGTAGAAGCCAAAGATGGCGTAGACGCCCCGGGAAAACTGCGAGCAAACTGATGAAGGGCGGAAAAATGGGGTTAAACAGGTTCATTTTTACATATAGTACATACAAATAAAAGTATCACAAATTAAGAATGAATGAAAGCATGTGTGTGTCTCAGTCAAATTTAAATTTCATGTAATTTGAGAGTTTCGCATATGCAAATGACTGTTCAGGTGAAAAATAAAATCAAAATAAACTTCGAATAAAATTACGGATCCTGATCCCTAAAACATAAACACTGTACTAACATAAACTACAGTACTAATTAATTAGACTACAACATATGCTGTATGTACAATAAGACATTACTGTACAAAGACCAACCTGACAAGGAAATAAACAATAATAACAACAAATTTTCTGTAGGATTCAGTTATTTCTTATGAATCACACCATTGACTGTTTCTGAGATCCGTATTGAGCTTCAATCCCTCCACTGAATCTCCAGCCTCCAACATGTCCAGCTAGAAACCTAGCGTCTAATTTTAGAGTGCAGCTGATTCGGCTCCTGGCAGCTGATCTGAGCTCGGTAGCTCTCGGTACACCAGTTTCGGTGTGTGGGTTCAGCTGGATGAGCCGATCCTGGCTCTGTGCGAGCAGCTGCGCATATCGACTGGACTCATTAGGTTTTAAATAGTCCGACTGTGTGGGCTAAACACTGGAGCCCTGAGCAGGCAAAAGCTCAGTCGACATCATTACAGAAAAAAAAAAAAAAAAAAAAAACGCTGACAGAAACACAGCAAACAGGTAAATCTGAAATCATGCATGGACAAATCTCTTGAGTTTAGAAATCATCACAGCCCTAGCTATTGAAAAATGCTGCAACTCAAATAAATGTAAATGTGAAAAACTTAAACATGTTGGATATAACATTAAAACTGTAGCTGAATTCAGAGTGCTCAAAGGCTTTAGTGTTAGTCAAGATCCTCCAAATCCTGCATGTTTTCTCATTACACATCCCACTCATTCATGATTTTGATTTACTAGAAAAAGAAGCCTTAATTTGTCCCAGATACATATCCCCAACCTTCTGAACATTAACCCAGAGCCGTAACCATTGACCCACCTTTCTACCACCTCATCAGTAGGACCTTGTGGGTGTATTACGTTATGACCCCAATTATGTGTGTGTGTGGAGTGGAGTTGTACAGTGTACTGGATCAAGTGCTATTTTGAAATGGTTAAATAACGACCATATTACAAACGGAAAACTACCAATTCTTCTTCAGGATACAATTATGATCTAAAAATTGCTTCCCGTTTATTGGCCTTAAAGGTAAGAGTTTTTTTTTTAAGGTGACAGTCACTAAAGATCTAAAAAAAAATCCCACCTCACACAGTTCTACTCAAGAAAAATTACACACTAGCTTAACACATGTTCATTACCTGAATGAAGAGCTCAGAAACTCGACATAAGTATGTGCATCAACTGATCCATATTGACTTTAATCACAGATTCTGAATAACCGCCCTATACTTTAATTTAACGCTAATGCAAAGTGAAACCTTTAATGTAGCATCTCATATATAAAAATGATCGTAAAATAAAACCACACGGTTTAACTGCATGCTTTATATATCGTTACATTAAATATTAAAAACGTCTTGAATTTCAGACTATACCCAGTGTATGAAGATTTATATATCTTTCTTCTTCTCTCTCTCTCTCTCTCTCTCTCTCTATCTCTATGCAGAAAAAGGCTTAAAACCAAGAGACAGTTGGACCGGTTACTGATCAATTTCTCCTTCTTATAATTTCATTAGCATGCAAGTCGCTGCTTGTGGCTACATCTGCATAATCAACACACGACCGCTGGCACTCTGACACGGCCTTCTTCAGACCCCAATTACACCACGGAGTGGCTCAACAACAGCACATGAGGAGGCTCGTCTGTGAAAACGGCGCTTAGACTGGCATTATCGTCGATTTTGATCTAATCTGTGATTGAGGGATTCAGCCTTGAAATTCTTGAAAAAATGTTTAATGCCCGTGAACCGATTCGTATTGAAAGGATCTGAGGCTTTCCTTCATCTGTTCACCTTCATCTAGATCATATGTATATAAATAAATGCATAAATATAATATAGAACAAAGAAGGACTTCTACCGGTTCTGTTGCTTTGTTCTATGTTTTGCCAGACTACCTAACTTTAAATTCTGACTAGGACGGCAAGAGATTAGTCCTGCTGTGGATTCTGCACATGAAAAAAAAATACTGAATAGACTCAGCATGAACATCCTGTTGGCCCCAGATCCCTGCTGTTCCAAAAAAGACGCACTGACCCATAAACTCAAAATGAAGGATGTCCAAAACTCTACTTGTTCTGCAGCTCTGCACATGACAGCATGCTAAATAAATAAATAAATACATTTGTTTGAGGTTCAAAATACCAATTCACTCTTAGTCCCATTATTTCATTGTATATCTTCAACAATAAATTCAAACAAAAATTAGACTTAAATATATTAGACATATATTTTTGATTTTTTAATTTTACATATTTAAGTTCTTTTAAAATGTATATATTATTATTAATCTTATATTTAGATATAAATGGTAATCAGATTAAACATCATTGTAAATATAACGATATGATCATGTTTGAAAAATTGTTAGCTCAATACACAATGTTAGAAAATGCCTTAACAAAGCTAGCTAGCTAAGAAATGTATGGAACTGTCCCACAAATGAGCTGGTAAGATGGAAAAAAAGACAGACATCTAGTTTGATCATGTTCAAGAATGTAACAGAATTTAGCTAGCTAGCAAGACATAGTTAGAACATGCAGCTAGCTGGCTAAATTATGTAAGAAAAATATTCTACAGCTCTGTCTAAATGGTACAGTACGATAATCTGATGAAAATCCCACAACAAAGCAAGGTACATCTTAAATATATTCATCATTTAGCATCTTTGATTATATTACAAAATGTTCCACAAGAAATCTAGCTAAAGGATCTCAAATTGTTGGGAAACATCCCACAAAAAACTAGCTAGATAAGGTTAGAAAATGTCCTCACAATGCTAGCTGCAGGTATAGTGTGAGAAAGTACCCCATAACAGAGCTAGCTACTTTGATAATACTTAGAACATGTCTTCACAAAGCTAGCTATAGATACCAGAGCTAGCTACTTTGAGAATAGCTAGATAATCGGCCAAAATGTTTCAAGACAAATACAGCTAGTTAAGTAATGTTAGTAAATGTCCCTCACTAAAGCTAGCTGGTTTAATAATGTTGTAAAATTTCCCACAACATTAACTGGTTACATTCAACATTAAAGCTAGCTAGCTTGTAAATTGTGCCACAGCATAGCTATACCTCAAAAAATAATCGTAAAAAATGTAGCAGCGAAGTGCAACGCTCACCATAGACACAGTATTTACAATAAGAATTCTATTAATAGCAAAAGCGATGAGAGAATTCATTGTAAACATGTCAAATGGACACACAGTCATGACATTGTGACTAACATGCTACAGATTTGACCAAAATTCTCTCTACACTCTGTTCCTTGGTGATGACAACTGTGATGAAGATAATGATATTCCTCTATGACTGCATTTTATGGTAGAAATCCTAAGCTAAAGAATTGCTGTAGCACCGATAGACACGTCACGAATCGTCATATGATCTGTCATAGGCGATTTAGGGGAAAGTATGTTGATTTTAACCCAGAGAGGCAGGCTGAATCCTCCTGAGAGGAATAAACACTTCAGGCTAAACATATCAAACTACCCAACACACACACACACACACACACACACACAC
>JAOTRN010000033.1:8777448-8806310 GCA_028566695.1 Bagroides melapterus
AGATAGAAAGATAGATATATATATATGGGGTTTCCAAAAATATAATAAATATTTCTATAAAAGTTTTTTTGTGGAAAGCTGCTGTACCAGTGAAGTATTTTTGGTGCGCGATGTGATGACGTCACACGACGCGTCTCAGTCCAGAGCAGAGCTAAAAACTCGTTTAAAAAATTAGAAACTTAGAAAATCACATTCAAATGAAGTCAGTTTTCACTTCAAACCTTGAAATCCTAGAGGTACTGATTAATGGATTGACCTGTGTCCACAATTATATAATTGAAAGACATTTATCAACCCTGGACATGACTTGGTGGTGTTGTCTGACCCTCAGAATTGTGTTGTTATAATAACCCTCCTTTTTAAACAGATACAAGTACACTTTGGTGTAACTTATTTCCCCAGTGCTTTCTGGATCGTTACAAGAATCCCCTTTCCTCCTTTCTGAAATATACAACCTTGACATTTTGTTATAATTGAACATAAGTGGGAATATTGAGCTGTCCCATACATTACATATTCACAGTTCTGATATCAACTGACATTAAAGTAATGGAGTGCGTTCACGATGGAAAAGTTCAGTGCTCAGTGTAATTCTGACTGCTGTAATATGCAGGCTGTGTTTCTGCTGCCTCACGGTATTAAGAAGAAAGACAGAAATCTAATTGAAATGTCTTACCTCATACACAGTGTAAAAAAGAAGAGAGCTCGAAAAGGCCCGTGGTGAAAGCTCTTTATTGTAACAGCATCTCCTTTTTATACACACTCGTCCAACACACACGGTCTTGTGGGAACATGCAGAACATAACTGGCTCAGCAGAGAAAACCTCCAGATAATAATGTTAGAGAAATGCCCAGTCTGCAGTTTAGAATACGGGGTATCATGGTTTCGAATAAATTTGGGTCAGTGCACAGAAGCATAAAAAAAATCGTGTATACACACACACACACAGAGAGAGAGAGAGAGAGAGAGAGAGAGAGAGAGAGAGATCCAATGGTCCTGATGCAGTGAAGCTGGTTGGGCTTTCCACTCATGCACTCAAAATAAGACTCTAATTAAATAAACAAATCATTTCTGGGTTGTTTTTTTTTGGTTTTTTTTTTATTTAGTGCCACAAATGACCGGCATAAAAGCTGGATGGGTTTTTTTCACCATGATAATGACCAACCACTTGGAGCTGGCTGGATATTAAATTCTGCTAAAAAAAATACCTTCAAGTACTATAAGAAACCCTTTTCTGTGTTATGTTTTTAGAAAATAAATGAATAACTGATGATTTTTATAGTTACAGTTAACATATCCATATATAATGATCTATTTTTGTCACTTTTTATGTGATTTTTATTATTATTAATTTCTTTTTCTAAATTGGGGTGCCAATACTTTTGGAAAACACATTTTCAATATGCTCTTTTAATAAAATAAAAAAAATCTCTGCATGTATGAGTACAACACACTGTAAGCTCGTGCTCAAAACACGAAGGTGTTCCTGGACCTCTGAAGCGACCTGGAAGCTCCGCCCCCTTCCTCTGTTTCACCCAATCGACAGGGTGCCATCACTTTCTGTCAAATGGAGAATGTTTCGTCATCCTTAATGTTCTCTTTCAGGATGAAGAGACGAATTGACGGTCATGTGGATGTTAGGAAACTGATCTGTTATAAATTTTATTGAAAATGTACTTTTTATTTTTTTAAATGGAGAATCCCCTAAACAAATCCACCATTTGTGTTACACTTGCAATTGCCAGCAAGCAGCTCCCGACTGCAAGGCTTTTTCTGTGTTTGGTTGGGGCTGTTAAACTGTTTGTCTGTAGTTTTCTACAACAAATAAAATTAATATCACATGAGCGTAATTTCGAGATGATTTTTTTGGCCACATCAACAATCCCTACACTATTTCTAGTAAAACTTCAGCTCTGTAATTGGTGGAAATGGCAAATATTGGGAGCCTCAAATACTTGGTGCAAGCTGGAAACCATGTCCTGGCAGTTATGCATGCTCAATATCACACACACACTCACACACACACACACACACCCAAAAACACAGAGCTCTTCACAGGTAAATGGACCAGTAGATGACATTAAAAAAGAGGAAGGAGAAAGGGAAGAGGGCACGAGCATACAGGTCGACACGTTTGGCGGCGGACGGGATGACGGGTTTCGGGGGCGCCGGCTTCTTAGCATTCTTGTTCTGCGCTTTCAGCAGTGCATTCGTGGACTCGATGGGCTTCCCGTAGCAGTCGAAGTTGGAGAGCTCGAAGTCACGTGGCAGAGAGCCAACAATACTGAAGTCATTAGAGCGCAGGTCAGACTTGGAGGTGCAGACCTTCTTACAACGGGTTTCAACCACCTGGGGGTGCAGACACACACACACATACACACACATACAATGTTCATGTGTCATGGATCATGTGGTTATGAACTGGAGATGATGCTGAGATTGAAGATCTGATCCACCAAGCTTTCTATTTGGGCCACACCCACTGAAGGTTTAAACTATGACATCACTATATGTGTGTGTATGAGTCCCTGCACACCTGCAGCGTGTTGACATGAATCGGGGTTCCTCCGGTACCGTTGATGGAGTTGGCCTTGGACGCCATCTTCCCTTCCTTCTCTTTCTCTTTCTCTTTCTCTTTCTCTTTTTCTTTCTCCTTCTCCTTCTGCGCCATCCTCAGCTTCTCCGCCTCGATCTGCTTGGGACTGTTCAGCATCACCTGTCATGTCATTCACACCACGTGACGTGATGAAGTGAAATTAGAGACACATCACAAGCGATAGCTGATGCTGAACAAACGCAGCGCAACCCAACACAACACCGCAGTCACAGTCACTCGTTACTTCCCCCTGAAGCCACCACTAGAGCTTTACTGGAACTGAAGTAATGTGCACTTCAATTGTTTCTGACATTCCTGGTTGTAAAAGAGCGTTAAAAAAACAAAACAAACCAAAAAAAAACGCTTGGCTAAAATCCCAGCTCATATTTCTGCGCTCTGTACTAATGCTGTTGTAAAATATTCAGAAGTTTAAAAGATTTTACTAGAACATGTAGATTCAGACGGAACATATAAATCAAATCACAATCCTTGTCGTTTATATAAATAGGTTTGAATGGACAGTCCAACAGCTTCACTAATGAGTATAGTCGAGTGTGTGTGTGTGTGTGTGTGTCTGTGTGAGAGACAAATAAAATGCAGATTTAATCTGTTAATCGTTCCTAAATAAATTGTGGACTTGACATGAGGCAGCCTGGATGAATGAGACGTCCATGTCTCATATTCTGATGAAGCACAAATGCTTAACCAAAAGCCAGAGCTGTACTAGATTCAGTCTGATTACTGCTCTAACTCTGAGGCAAAGTTAATTCCTGCACGGTACAGAATGTACAGAAGCTTTAATTTGTCAGTCCACACCCTCACACACACCTGAACCACGGCATACTCCACCAGAGAGGCAAAGCCGAAGAGCAGGCAGGCGATCATCCAGATATCGATGGCCTTCACGTAAGAGACCTTTGGCAGCTCGGATGCCAGAGATGTGCATTCAGAGGTGAGGGACAGGACAGACAGAATACCTGCAGAGAGAGAGAAAGAGAGAGAGAGAGAGAGAGAGAGAGAGAGAGAGAGAGAGAGAAAACCTTCTTCCTCTTTGCTTTTAGTTCACAAAGCCATGACACTTTCATATCCATACAGACCACACAGAGTAGCTGTTTACTTTTGATCAGACTGACCTAAAGGGACACGGGCTGCACTGGCATCGGGGTTAATCCAGAAAGACAGCCATGACAGGACCACGATGAGGAGCGTGGGAGCGTAAAACCCCATCATGTAGAAGCCGACCTGCCTCCTTAGAGTGAATATCACCTCCACACACGTGTAATATCCTACAGGAAGAGAGAGGAATTATTCAGTCCACTTCTTTTACACTTATTTTATCTCTAGGGAACTTTTAAAGAGCTACTGTATGTTTAAGGTACGTTCTGGAACACCTCCACCACTAAAACACACACAGACCACACCCCCTTCACTAAAACACATACACAGACCACACCCCCTTCACTAAAACAAACACACACACACAGGCAACACCCCTTTAACTAAAACACACACACAGGCCACACACCCCTTCACTAAAACAAACACACAGGCCACACCCCTTCACTAAAACAAGCACACTGACCACACCCCCTTCACTAACACAAACACAGGTCACACCCGCTTCACTAACACAAACTCTCACACAGGCCACACCCCCTTCACTAAAACATACAGGCCACGCCTCCTTCACTAAGACAGAGACTGAGGCCACACCTCCTTCATTAAGACAAACAGACTCTAACAAGGAGTGGAGTGAGCAGCCATTTAACTGGACAAAGAAAAAGAAGAAAAAGAAGAAGAAGAAGAAGAAGAAGAAGAAGAAGGCCACACCTCCTTTACTAGAACAGTCAGATCCTCAGGCCACACCCCCTTTATTAAGACAAGACATCAAGGCCATGCCTCTTTCACTATTAGGACAAAGATACCAAAGACATCTCCTACAAGAAAACAATCAGACCCTCAGGCCACACCCCCTTTACTAAGAAAATCAGACACTCCAGCCACACCCTATTTACTAAGACAATGAAACCCTCAGGCCACACCTCTTTTACTAAGAGAATCAGACACTCAGGCCACACCTCCTTTAGTAAAACGCTCAGACCACAGCCTTTATTCTATTATACAATTTATTCTATCAAATTTTTAGTGTGACCTTTGGGTTAAAACATTTACGTATTATAGCAGAGACACAAACAGTTCCTGTATTTATTTCCCATCATTGCTGTGTAGAGTTTAAACAGCGGGAAGAACCTGTGCAGCTGTTTTATATAAGGAATATATAAGAAATAGATGTGTTCCGTGTTACAGTTATAGTTTATTATACGCTGTATACTATATTTCCACATTCACCTCGTGTTCATTCACCCTCAGCTGGTGTAAAGCGCACTGTGATTCATACAGCACAGAGATTAAAGTCTCCTAAAGCTCATCCGGAAATAGATCCGACTTACGACACATGGCTTAATGATTCATGCCGCATCCAACATCTGGATACTTTCCAGGTCTGAGAACACTACCAGTCTCATTTCCTTTAACGACACATCCCCAGGCGCTTCATTCCTTTTATACTACATCTGAAGTGCACATTGTTACAGATGTATTCACCAGAGTATCCTGACACGTTTAAGACTATATCCTTATTATTCTTATTTCCACTTAGCTATAATTAGCAGTCGTGTGCATACGCGTTAACGAGGTTAATCTCTCACTGACAGGTAAGAGTTAATGATGTGCAGTAAACTGAAATCGAACAGGGAATTTATGAGGAGGGGAAAAAAGGGGATGGTGCAGGTTTGTTTTTAACTTATATTAAGTGTTTGGAGTGTGCGTGTGTGTGTGAGATAGAGAGAGAGAGAGAGAGAGAGAGAGAGAGAGAGAGAGACAGATTTGATTTTTGATGCTTGATTCTCTTATGTAAGAAGGTGAGCAGAAGATTATGTAATAGAAGGTCTCATAGGAAAATACACTAGTGTGTACAAAGAAAATTTGTCATTGGCATTTGTGTGTGTGTATGTGTGTGTCATGTTAATACATACTTATTTCTTAACGTTTTGCTCATTAGCTCAGTCTCTGCTCAGTAGTTCAGTGTGCTTATTTTAGCAAAAAGACATGCTTTGGGTTATTAACTCGAATACATAACAGACACACACACACACACACACACACACACACTCCGAGCGAGCATATGGAATCCTTGCAGTAGGTAGTGGTTTTAATCTCCCTTGAAGAGAGGTCAAATAGGTATATAATAGCAGACAGACAGACAGACAGACAAACACACACACACACACACAAATCTGCCAAGGATTTACGATCATACACTGGTTTTAATTCTGTGCAGATCAGGAACCTGATTTTTTTAACAACAGCAATAAACAGCCACCAAAACCACTAACAACAAGAAAACAAAAAAAACACCAACAACAACAAACGAGAAACCAAAAATAACACCACTAACAACACCACCACCAACAACAAAACAGAAAACAAAAATAACACCACTAACAACAAAACAAAAAAAACACCAACAACAACAAATCAAAAATAACACCACCACCAACAAAACAGAGAAAAATATAAACAACAACCACAACAAAACAGAAAACAAATATAACACCAACAATAGTACCACCAAAAAAACAACAACATTAAACAACAAAACAAAAAAAAAACAAAAATAACACCAACAATAGTATCAACAACAAAACCCAAAAATAACATCACCACTGAAAACAACAAGACAAAAATAAGAGCAACAATAGTACCACTAACAGAAACACTAACAACAAAACAGAAAACAAAAATAACACAAAAATAACAACCTACAGTATACCAACAACAACACTGAAAGCATTTATATATATATATATATGTACAGTATATACATATAACATATAACATTTACACACAACCCAATAAAAAGATTTGACCATGAACCATCACATTAACATGTAAATTACCACAGTAAGTGTTTACAAGCAGCTCGACCACCTCACAGATAAACCTTCAGCTCAGAGAAATGATTTTTCTTTCTTGTTTATGTTTTTATCAAATGTAATTATGTTTTATATAAACATTTAATATTGAATAGAGCATAGATCATCTCTGACATTAAACAAATTGAATTTTTTGGCTTGATTTCTTCTTATAATAATAATAATACAAGAATCTTATTTTACTAAAATAAAAAATAATGAGTTTTCTAAGAGACCTGCTGTATTTGATTCTCTTTACAATACACACACTCCCACCAGGTTTGTGAGGAAAGGAGACTATATATACTCTGTGTGTGTGTGTGTGTGTGTGTGTGTGTCTGAAGAAGTTTTAAGCGCTTTCAGAGTCATCGATTCAGGCGCAAATTAAGAGTGCATAGAAAAGGGAAGTCAGCATTTTGTTGAAGAGCTTGTGGCAGAGTGTGGTGATGTGTGTGTGTGTATATATACCTGTTCCAGGGTAGAATTTGGTGCAGTTCCTGTAAGCGATGTCCTCTTGTTTGACATCAAACTGCGGCAGAGCAATCTCATCCATCTGAACTGGGTCACCAGACTGCCACATGAACACCATGTCCTTTGTGGTGTAGCCGTCTACAAATAACACACACACACACACACACAAACACACACTCCTTTTAGTCCTTACACAGAAACCATGCCTCCATCATCCTTACTCATAGATCCTGAAGCTATGCTTCTATTATTATTACTGATGGGAACACAGACATCATTATTACTGATAGGAAACAGAGGCCACGCCTCCATCATTGTTCCTGATAGGAAACAGAGGCCACGCCTCCATCATTATTACTGATAGGGAACAGAGACCATGCCTCCATCAGTATTACTGATGGGAAACAGAGGCCATGCCTCCATCAGTATTACTGATAGGAACAGAGGCCACGCCTCCATCATTATTACTGATAGGAAACAGAGGCCATGCCTCCATCAGTATTACTGATAGGAACAGAGGCCACGCCTCCATCATTATTACTGATAGGAAACAGAGGCCATGCCTCCATCAGTATTACTGATAGGAACAGAGGCCACGCCTCCATCATTATTACCGATAGGAAACAGACACACACACAAATGAATATACAGTATGTATTCTATTTGAGCAAGGTGAATGAAATTGCAGGTGAGGCTGTATGTACAGCTGCAGGAGTGTGTGTGTGTGTGTGTGTGTGAATTTGATTAATCAATCACTGAGGTGTAGCCTCAGTGCCTATCAGTAATAATGATGGAGGTGTGGCCTCAGTGCTTATCAGTAATAATGATGTAGGCGTGGCCTCTGTTTCCTATCAGTAACAATGATGGAGGCGTGGCCTCTGTTTCCTATCAGTAATAATGATGGAGGCGTGTCCTCTGTTCCCGATTAGTAACAATGATGGAGGCGTGGCCTCTGTTTCCTATCAGTAACAATGATGGAGGCGTGGCCTCTGTTTCCTATCAGTAATAATGGAGGTGTGGCCTCTGTTTCCTATCAGTAATACTGATGGAGGCGTGGCCTCTATTTCCTATCAGTAATACTGATGGAGGCATGGCCACTGCTCCCTATCAGTAACAATGATGGAGGCATGACCTCTGTTTCCTATCAGTAACAATGATGGAGGCGTGGCCTCTTTTTCCTATCAGTAACAATGATGGAGGCGTGGCCTCTTTTTCCTATCAGTAACAATGATGGAGGCATGGCCTCTGTTTCCTATCAGTAATACTGATGGAGGCATGGCCTCTGTTTCCTATCAGTAATACTGATGGAGGCATGGTCTCTGTTCCCTATCAGTAATAATTATGGCGGCATGGCCTCTGTTTCCTATCAGTAACAATGATGGAGGCATAAGCACTGAGGCCACACCTCCATCATTATTACTGATACGCACTGAGGCCACACCTCCATCATTATTACTGATACGCACTGAGGCCACACCTCAGTGATTGATTAATCAAATTCACACACACACACACACACACACACACACACACACACACACACTGCTGCAGCTTTACATACAGCCTCACCTGCAATTTCATTCACCTTGCTCAAATAGAATACATATATTCATTTGTGTGTGTGTGTGTGTGTGTATAAAAAGCCTACAGTGGACTTAACCTAACACATTCTTTCCCCTCCCACACAGATGACTGCAATGCTGACGCATTGTGCCTGGCCCCCTACTGACTCCACAACAACTCACACTATACTGTTTTTATTAACGCACAGTAATGACTATCATTTTACACTCGGGGGTAAAAATATGCCCACTGTCAGGTTCCAGAATAAAAATAAAAAACCTGCTTCTATTTTATGATGAAGTTTCTAATAAATAATAGATTTTAAATTTAATTACTATTGATATTATTATTATTATCATTATTATTATTATTATAAACAGTATTTGTAAATTCCGTCACACTAAATGTCTCAATGTTAATAAATGTCTACACACCAGGACTATTTTTGTAGTATCTCTGAATTTATTCCTTTAGAAGAGACACTACATTAGAAGAATGTAGAATATTAAGTCCAGCTTCTGTTTCTGATACTTTCAGGGATGTACAGTATGTCATTGTGGGACGTTACTGTACCTCGTAGAAAAAAACAACTTTTCAGTCGCATTTTCTATCCCATCATCTTTACAGTCTGGAATCTGTATAAGGAAAATTGTGTGACATGTTCTGGTAGACTTTACAAAGAGGTCTAAACCCTGGAGAACCAGTTGATTTAGGTGTGTGTGTGTGTGTGTGTGTGTGTGTGTGTGCTCACAGCTTTCTAGTTGCATCTTGCAAAGTTGTGTGTCCATGGGGAAAAGGGTGAGATCCAGAGGACATGATAGGGTCACTGACAACCTTCAAACACACACACACACACACACACACACACATTTAAAGACATGCATCCATATATATGACTTTGTTTAGAATAGACAGCATATTTGACGAAATACACAGTGTGTGTGTGTGTGTGTGTGTGAGAAAGAGAGGCTTTGAGCAGACACACACTGCAAGGTTCATTAGGCCCAACTGCCTGAAGAGCTGCTGTGGCAGATGAGGGAAAAAATACAGAGGCAGTGTGAAAGAAAGAGAGAGAGAGAGAGATAGGGGGTGAAGGGGTGGGGGGAATGCCTGGCCTACGGATATCACTCATGATAACCACAAACCCACAATTCTCTTCTTCTTCTTCTTTTTCTTCTTCATCTCCTACACTATGAAGTGCTTTTTTTCAGATTGCGCTATAGCACAGGGAGTAAAACGTTACAAGGCATGTTAATGTGTGTGTGTGTGTGTGTGTGTGTGTGTGAGAGAGAGAGAGAGTGAGAGAGAGTTAACAGCGATACTAGCTGGTGCATGCAGTCACAGAGCCACAGCTTTATTGTGTGTTGTTGTGTGTTAATACTCGACGATTGAACTGATAAGAGAAGCGTTTAATCAATTAGCTCGTAATCAATAATCTCAAGAGCCCAGAGCACCGATGATGAACAATAACACAACTAAATACTATTTAATCACATTACAGTACAAAAAAAATCAAGCAGATGATCCAGGCTTGATAATAATAATAATAACATCATGAACAGGATTTGTTTTTAGTCCCTGGTTCGTTCTCTGCAGCATTCATGAGGATTAAGAAGAATTAAATCCCCAGTAAACTGCATTTTATTACAAGCGGTACGTCGTAACCTGATAAAGCCATGTTTAATATATCCTAATCGTCTGAATCTTTTTCTCCGCGTACCTGAAGGAAGCGAACGTGTATGAGCGAATCGGCTTCAGACACGCCTGAACTCGTTAGGCATCTCGTTTACATGGGACCCGCCTTCATTTATGCACATGCTCCAATCAGGAGCCAATAAAAAGAAAGGCTGTAGATATGTGACGGAAGAAGGGATTCAGTCAGACCAAAAAGACGGAGTTACCTCATGCTAATGAGGACGTCGCCGTTGCGGAAGATGAACAGAAGGATGTTCTCCTGAGTCACGTCATGGAAGTTGGCATTCTTCTCGTTGGCGAAGAACAGATCAGGCTTCCACAGACACTGGAACATTTTGGGGTCCACCGTCAGCGCGTCTGACTTGAAGTCTGTCGGCAAGCGTAACCTCGGGTCGTTCCAGCGCTGACGCAGGAAAATGTTCAGGCGGTAATCCTGGATAAATCAGACACAAATAAAGAGAAAGAGAAAAAATCAGTTTATTTTTCTAAACTTAGACAAGTGTTGAAATACTAAAGGAGCAAATAATGTGGTCAAGGATAAATTAATTTATACAGATTCATTAATTAATAGGTGAATGAAAGAATGAATGAATGAATGAAAGGTTGGATGCATGGATGGAGGGATGGATGAATTGATAATGAGATAGAAAGCAAGAAAGAAAGAAAAAAGAAAGAAAGAGTGAACAGATGGATGGATGGATTTATGGATCTGTAAATGGATAAATAAATAAATGGATCAATAGATAAATAGAAGGTTAGGAAAATGAATGAATTACAATGAGTTGATTACTGAAAATGAGCTAATTACAGAATGATAGACGGATGAATGAATGAAAGGCTCAATGGATGGATGGATGAGGAATAAATCAATTTTTGATGCTTTGTTTACCATTGTGGTCTCTTGAATTGAGCCAAAGCTGTTGATGAAAATGTTCACCTTATCCTCCACTGGAATACCTGCACACACATGCGCACATGCGTGCGCACACACATTTTGCTTTTCTAAACTTCATACCAATACACACCATCATGTGTGAGTAAAGAATTGTGTGTGTGTGTGTGTGTGTGTGTGTGTGTGTGTGCAGAAAACCACCAGCAGTTTGAATATTACAGCTGAAACTTGTCCACAGATTTGACCTTTCTAAAGAATCTTCTCACGCTCGTGTGACTGTGGAAGTGAGCAGCACGAGACTCGCTGACTCGTCGATCTTCGGCGCTCGGACATCGTCGGAATTCCACCTTCTGCTTTGTGACACTTGAGAGCTTCCAATTATCATTCGCAGTGTGAGTCTGGCTCTGTCCAAACCCAAATTACAGCCCTAATGAGCTCATCTATAACTGTACTTTGGACTTGTCAGATCTACATATCCACACAGAGTTCGGATTTCCTTTCCACTCGCTCCGCTAGTCCCCGGGAATGTAAATACGATTGCGGCGCTCTCACGCTGAGGCTTTATCATCGTAATTGATTCTAATAATAGAGTGAAAGATACCAAGCCTGATGTTCTGGTCGAAATAAAAAGCAGGTGTTACGGTGATGAATGACGGTACCTTTGAAGTTGGGGCGGATTCGGGAGTCGTACGTCACTAGCAGGCGGTTCAGGATGTTGCTGGTTGAATTGGCAGGAACTCGATCAAGGTCTTCGGCGGACAGTTGACTGTAACCGATGAACAGAATGTTTTACACACACACACACACACACACCTCACGTAAGATCATTTTTAACAGCGCAGTGTGTCGATGCTCTATTAGCATAGTTACTTGTTTAGCTACTTCAATTTGTTAACTCTATTTATTTTGTTGAGTATGTGGTTTTGTTTCTTCTTATCCTGGCTCTGCCCATCATGTTATTGACTTGTTACTCGATTTACGGCTAGTTAAGCTACTCTTAGCATTGGTATATATTTTTTTTAAGATTGTTAGTGTCCATAGAAATGCAGAAACATGGTATTTCAAATTTTAGTCTATTTTGTTTGTCCAAATAAGCTCAGACTTAAAATTAAATTAAAAGGTGATGTCCTGGTTTATTAGGCATGAGGAAATGAAATAAACGTCACTTTGAGGAAAAGACGTCAAATATCTGGGAAAAATATATACTAATTCAGAAAGTATACGTTTGCAGGGGAAACTCACTGAAAATAGTAGATATAAGTAGAGCACTGCGACAGCACTGGGCAGGAAGTCATCGTCTCTAACAGAGGAGTAATTCTTTATGACTGACACACTCACTAAATTCAGTTCTGTATTATTACTGCATGGACTTCTGAGCAAACACGACTCGTGTGTGTGTGTGTGTGTGTGTGTGTGTGTGTGTGTAAGAGACAGTGAGAAAGAGATAGACATAGTGAGAGACTCACGAAGGACAGACGACTGGTTTTTTGCCTTTCTTGCCTTTCTTGTTTTTGCCTCCTTCTTTTGCCGAGCCTTCAGCGGAAAACTGCACCAGCAGCATCAGCAAGAACAACGACCTCAGATCCATGACTGAACACCTGCATCTCACACACAGACACACAGCTTGCTCTTAATAACCCGAACACCAGCGGTCACCTGTTTTCCTACAGACGGTTATTGATCTCAAACCTGACAGCATCTCCACATCAACTCCACACGCCTGCTGACTGAACACCTACAGCGCTGGGCATGTAACAGTGTTGGGTTAGCCATCAAGAATGCTCATTAATCAACTAGCATGTCATGTTTTTAATTATTAGCACACAATTATCTCTCTCTCACACACATACTGTCTGCAGCGTTACGGTAAAGGCTAGTGAACGGCACAAACGTTTAATTAATGTTCAATACTACTGTATAAACACCAGCTGATCGTAAACTCAATAAATGTCCATTATTGTTGTTAATTCTTCGTTCTAATTGCAATCCTGGAGTCACCTTACCACCACATGAGGTATTTAACCACTCATTGGTAATTTTAACCAAAGGCAAAGTGTTAATTCGATGCTAGTGCAAGCGCTAAATAAAGAGCTGAAAATGTGCACGCTATATATGTTAAACCCAAGTGTTAATTCATTCAACAAGGAAACTCAACGCTATAAAAATAATAAACACTACAACTTAGTGTCCTGTCTGAGTTGGTTGAAGAGATAAATGAATAGTGCAAATACAAATTCAACACTAGTTCAAAAACTATTTCATCTCTAGGTGTTCATTTAACACTACCAAAGCTTAATCGGTCCAGATCAGTCCAGCTTGTTGGCTCTGGTTCAAACTGACAGGGTTAATTCAACACTAGATGTTAATTCATCCGTTTAAGAATGTATTAAATAATCTGAGGGAAATTTCATCCTTTTTTAGGGTTTACTGAACACTGTAAGGAGGAATTCAACATTAGAACTGATTTATATGAGGATTTGTGGTCTTTCTTGCAGTATAACTTCCTGACTGTTGGTGCGTTAATGCAACACACAATTAACACTAGATGTCCATCCATTACTCTGTAATTCATCTGTGAATAAACTATTTGATTAGATTACGTTTATTCAACATTGAGAGTTTAAAACTGAAGCTACAATTCACTCCGGGTGCTTATTAAATTCTTGACTTTGTGCTGTGTAAGCGGAGACTTGGCCACGAGCCCAACTCTACTGAAGGATAAACGTTTAACACCGTTCAATTTTCCATCAGCTATTTCATATAAACGTATTTAAAAATCTATACACGTATAACTTGTGTGTGAAGGTATTCGTGAAATTGGGCGTTTGTTACGATTAAGAGGGCTGTGAAGACGATATATTCCGCAGTGTGAACGGAATGAGGTGAGCTCGAGCCTGAGAGACTACAGCGTGAACGTTCTTTGGCGCGTGCACAGGTTGCGGGAATTTACAGAGCGCGAAACAAACTCACGCGCACAATAAATACACACACACACACACACACACACACACACACACACACACACACACAATTGAGTTAAGTTTGACTTGGAGAAGTTGCAGTGTCATGCGCTTTAAACACCCACATTACTCTAAGCGGGACTTGCCCTTGACAGTGAAACCGAAAAAGCCGCACAGAGCTGCATCCAAAACCGCAGAGTACTAAATGAATTGGTGGAAATAGGACGGTAAATCGGAGGTCGCGTGCACACGTCAGGAAAGGATACTAAACACCGGGATACTTAGCGGCTTACTGTTTATTAGTCTGCGGTTTAGTGTGTGGGTGAATGCGGTTTGGGACGGAGCTCCGGTCTTACCTCATGAAGTCCGGCCAAGAGATAAATATATGTAGGTATATAAATCCTCGCTCACACACACACGAGCGTCCGGTTATAATACCCTGTCGCTGTCATAGTCCATCTCTACCCGTCCTAGTGCATGTGTTTGTGTGTCTTAGAGACAGACAGAGAGAGAGAGAGAGAGAGAGAGAGAGAGAGAGAGAGAGAGAGAGATGCGCGTGTGTGTCCGGTGAAAGAAGACAGAAACGGGACGTATGGGATACCGCGTGCACAGCAGTGACGCACGCAGACTTCGATATACAGCGTCCCGTACCGGCGCGAGCGAGCGCCATTTTTTCACGCGATAAAAAAAATACTGAAGCAAAAAAAAAAAGGGAGCCAATGAACGAAAAGTATCGAGGGTAACGAACCAAAATGAAGTACCGAATTACACGCAAAAGTATTTTAAATAACAAATAATGTGTGTGTTGTCCTGATAGTCCTCAGTCTCCCCGGTGAAGTGATTATACGAGGACACGTGGTGAGGATTGTGGAAGTTTACGGTAGAACAAAATGTTCCCATAATGAGAAGAATCCATTTTGTGATTGTGTGAAGATGCTTTAAAGACAAAACTGAACTCAAAACAGACATTTCTCTTTGTTAGATCATGTAAATGGTCAGAAGTCTGTGCTAATCAAAGATAAATCTTATTGTCCTTGACTTTTCCCACCACTAGTCAGAGTGAATACGTCATCTGAATACCTCACTATGAGAACATCAGCAAAGACACATCAAGATGCTCCACAGGCTTGAACAATTACTTCCATTTGTGTCACCTTCATTCCTGGATACCCTTAGTGCCTCAAATACACTAACCAGTGACAGAGTTTTCATCTTCCACCACTAGCAGCATTTTGCCACGTCCTACTCTTCTAATGACAAAAAGGAGACAAGCAAGAAGTCTAGTCAAGTGGGTTTTCATGCTATTCCCAGAGGTGATTCCAGGGACCATTGCCATAATGTTACTCATATACTATTATAAAGAATCAACACCATGAGCCAACTATAAGTCAACTGCTAGCTGTAATGCTATAACAAGAAAATTGACAAATTCTACCAAGAAAGCTAGCTAAATCTTTAACATCACATGCTCCAAACATTTTGCTTGCCCTTGCTGTGATGTTTGCTAGCATTACCTTCCTTTATAACTTTGCCAGTTGTTATCACTATAATTTATTTGTCAGTCGATTACCTCAACCACTTACCAGTTTCTGCTTCCACCTTTCCTCTTTTTGTTTTCTCTTTCTTTTCTTGCCTCCAGATACGTTTTCTTTATTTTAAGTATCATGACAGTTTAAAATAAACTCGAGCAAGTCCCCCATGCTGGTGAAGGTATGGAAACCCTCTAGGGGAGTTTCTGTTGTACCCTGTTTGTCCATGGGAAGTTTTGGGGCAGTTTTTGAGAATTGATATGTTCATGGAGTTAGTGGCAACCAAGCAATCGACTACCTCTCTTGTCCTGTAGCTATGCCTCTGGTCATTCTTTCATTTAACTTGTCCACATTGGAACAAAATGTTGTTTCTTCACAACCATAGTCCTCCAACACACAAGACAGCTCATGGTACTACATAAGGTGTGAGATGTTAGAAAAATATGTCAGACAATTAAGACACAGGGCAGTACATGCTAATTAGACAGAACAACCGAACAGTGACAGAAGATAGATAGAAGAAACCAGTTCAAACAATTAAACTGCATAAAAACAGCAGAATGGAGAATGAAGTACAAGATTGGTTGTACAGCATTGTCTCTCAGGTGTAATGAAGTCCGTGAGGTAATGCTGTAATCTGAAATTGCCTGCATTGATGGTTGTTTTGTAGTAGGACTTGATTTGACCAGGTGGACATTGAGTAGTCCAACTGCCTCAAGGAAGAACGTGTTGCAGGGTCTGGTGGTGGTGGCAGCATGGATGCTCAGGTACTTTCCACCAGATGGTAGGAGGGTGAAGAGTTAATTTGAGAGGTGGGAGGGGAACAAAGTTACAAAGCTAGTGTCCTTGTGGATGCAGTGCATGTGGTAGGTCAATAGTGGGTAGAAAGACAAAGATGAGCTTCTCAATTCTCACAATTCAGTCACACTCTAAGGACACTAATCCTCACCACCTTCTACAGGAGTGTCAGAAAGTTTGTACTCCTTGTTCTCCACAGGAAATGAAGGTGCTGTTGGACTTCCCTGGATGGGCAGGTTGTGAGTTGTTCCTCCTCCTCCATTTTTGCTGACGAAGCCCATTACTGCAATGTCATAAGCAAACCTGATTGTCACGACTCCAGACAATATTTGATGTTACCCAAAATTTGTCTTTAATTCTTTAAGAAGGCAAAGCCTTAAAGTGGTCGGGATTGTGGTTGGGCGTGACAATAAAATGTTAGACACCTTCACAAGAGCTAGCTAGCATAGTCTGAGTGCTGTATGTATGTTTTGCTTTGAGGTTACATCATGTGTTTTGTCTGGCAACAGGCTTTTGTTATGATTTTAGATTTCATCCACGCATCCTACAATTGGTATTGTCCTTGATCATTTTGTCTTTACACACCTTGCTTATTTCTCAATCAGCTCTCTAGTTTGTGACTACGTATATCGTTTACACAAGTTCGGGTGCTACAGGCTACACACAAGCTCCTATTTATCTAGCTAGATTTGGACAAAGTTGGCTGAGAGTTTGTCAGGCTTCAGAATATATGAAGAGGGTCTCATAGTGAGCATCGATTCTCCCTGGTTTTTGGGATGCATTGTGGTATATTTTAGAGAGACAACCTTCCAGTGTACTGGAATGTTTTTTACAATTGAACTAGTAGTGACCTAGACTCCATTGCAAAGTTTTGCCGCTTGTATTTGTGAAGTTCTAAGTCTTGTTGCATAGTTCCGCCTCAAGTATTCTGACCATCGTTGGTTTTCCCGTTTTATAGATATAAGATATAACAAGTGATTCACAACTGTTAGCTAGCTACGGTGCTCGCTACCTACAATGTTGTTTTGCTACCTACAAAAAATGTTTTTGTTATTGAGGTTAATTTGTTTCTGCGTCTAGGACAATCGCAAGAACTGTAACAAAGCTCACTTAGAGCAGTTGCAAATTCAAGTATTAAACCCATATATTTGTTTCAAATTTCAAAATATAGTGGAGCATTTCTTTAATGTTTAATGTTTTGGTTGTAGCGTCTCTGAATATAGCTCACTATAGAAAGTGTGCATGAGGGGGAGGAAATGATAGATGGCACTTCAAGTAGCAGAGAGTGTGTGTGTATGAGAGAGAGAGAGAGAGAGAGAGAGATAGAGGTGGGGGGGTAGTACCTCTCATCCACTTCTCTCTCTCTCACACACACACACACACACACAAATTGGGCAGTCGGAGCACAGAGCTACACAGGATTGGGTGTGCAAGAAATATGTGTATTGACATATAGTGTGTGTGTGTGTGTGTGTGTGTGTGTGTGGTAAAGACCTAGATTGCAGTGGTGTGAATGTGTAAGAGTGTGGATTTGTGTAAGCAGAAAGGACATCAGAGCTTAGAGCATGGCTTTATGCCAGCTCACTGCAGAGGAGGAACACACGCACACACACACAGTCTTTACCCGTTATTAACTTACTTCAACTACTTTCACTGCCACACTCTATGTAATGAACCTAATGAATCTTCTTAGTGACTGCAATCTAGGTCTTTACCACACACACATACACACACACACACCTTCACTTCAGCTATGTAGTGACTATGACTTTCTTATATGTGAGTTATGGTACCTACACACACTCACTCTTTCTCTCTCTCTCTCTCTCTCTCTCTCTCTCTCTCACACACACACACACACACACACACACCATCTGTCAAAGAATATTCTGCACACAGCTCTCATTCTGCTCAGTCAAACCTGATATCGCCGGCTACAGAACTCTACTGATACAGAATTTTCTACTGATTATTGTGTACAAAATGGAATCGACTGCGATTTTGATTTGAGCGAAACTCTGCTTATTGATTTAAATAAAGGCAGAAACATTCAGATCGTTAATATCGTTAATGCACCTAATGATTTGTTACAATACAGTATATACGCATCACTGAAAATAGCTAGCTAAAATTACATAAACTAATGTTTGTATAGTCTAATTGTTAGCAACATAATTGTTGTTTTTTGTTTGTCATTGCCAAAATTAGTTTAACTATTACAATTATCAAAATCTCTCTCTCTTTTTTTTTTTATAGATGTTTAATGCAGCTATAAATTCGGAAAATCTTTGTTACTACAGAAACAGGTTCATATTAGAACTAATGTGTTACGAACAAGCAATATGTACCAACAGCTTCTGACCAATCAGAGTAAAGATTTCAGTGCTACTGAAACAGCACATACTAATCTGCAATCTCTTTCATTTAGCACAGTTTTTACTACCTTTGTTGAGCACAGATAATGATTTCATTAGTCAATTGAGCATTTAACGATCGTGAACGGCGGTGCACACCAGTGATTCTGTGATTCTACAAGTAGGAGGTGAACCGCACAAATCTCTGCACTAGCATTTATTATATTACAGTCATGTAATTATAACAATAAAATAAAAAAAACAAAAATAAATACAGTTAAGATTTATTTGCACCTGAAAATTTCCTGAATACGATATGAACCTGTACACGAGCTAGACTTTCAGAGTGAGAACATATCTCACAGCGGTTACAAGACGGATTCATGCAATTACATTCCCCGCTCTTTATCTGTTCATGCACGTGAGCCGTCTCCATCTCCTATCAGTCCTCCGGCGAAACCTGAATACGTCCAACAGATCCGTTTATCAGCGATTATATTTTTCTAGTTTCATCTGAGCTGAAATTCGGTATCAGTGACGAGAGCATCAACAAATACCTGTAAATAATTCAAATCTAAAGCCACAGTGGAGAAATGAGAAACTGCACAGAAGCGGTTCAAAGGAAAAAAGTAGTGTGTGTGTGTGTCTGTGTGTGTGTAATAACCTGTAATAACATCTGTATATACATGTTATTACATAACCTAGACAAACTCATATGTAGCTAATATATAAAGTTGCATATAAGAATATGAATGTAAACTGGAACTATACACCACGTTTGTAAAGGGAGCAGTGAAATAACCGAGCCACCAATAATTAATTCTCAAAAATCTTTTTTTTTATTTTGAAATAAATACGTGGTCAGCAAAATGTATAAGAAATCAATTTCACAATAGAACTATACAAGACGCCTCTCATTATAAAAATTTCTTCTTGCTCCTGATTGTGTAACTATATTTTGCTTTTCAGTCGATACGGAGGATGGCAGAGTATGTACACACACACGCACGCACAAACACACACGTGCGCACACGCGCACACACACGGCTGTTTGACTCTTCCAAATACAAAACATTTCTGACATTATTATAGCTATGCAACTGTGCGTGTGTGTGTTTTGTTTTAAAAAAAAAAATCCAAAAGGATAATAAGACTTGTGTGGTTGTGTGTTTTGCTTTAAAAATAATAATAAAAAATAAAAATAAGAATAGTAAGGTGTGTGTGTGTGTGTGTGTGTGTGTGTGTGTATGTGTGTGTGTGTCAGATCTCATGCTGGTCCTGCTGCAGATATTTGGAGCAGTCTGAGATCATCTTCAGCTGGTTCCCACTCACACTTTCAGAACACATGGGACATGTCGATTCAGTCTCTAATAGCCTGTAAAAAACACACACAGAGTTCAAAATGTCACCTTAGAACATCATAATAGAAGCATCATCAATGTACACATCTTTATCTACTAGATCAGGTAATGACACATGATGACACACTTGGAGTTGTTCTGTTGTGGGAAACTAATCAACAGTAGTGTAGTGGAGTTACTATCACCACCATCACCACCCCAGAGTTATCGACGATTACAGCTTATCATTTATCAAAGAACCCATTTATCACAATATTTATTCACTTAGAGTTGCATTTAATGTGGTTTGGGATGGAATGGATGAAGAGCGGCGACTGGACGTACTGTAGAAACTGAGAGTACAGAGCAGGAAAGCTGCAGTTTGGACACACACACCAGTCCTCCTTCACCATGTGGCATCCCTGAGAGAGAAGACAGAACAATGATAACAGAGAGATAAAGACAAAGTGTGTGTGTGTGTGTGTGAGAGAGAGAGAGTGAGAGAGAGATAGTCAAGGACTACACATCCATCTGACCTGAACTGACCCTGCCCAATGTTTACAAAGTCTTACTCCTGCTACGCTTCTGAACTCGACACTGTGTTAATATTCACCAGAACATCTCCTGCTCCTCCTCCTCTTCCTCCTCCTCTTCCTTGCACTGTGGTATGTATTGTCTTTTAGATTATTCGTAAACTATTTAGTGAAAAAAAGCAGCCTAGCAAATGGAAGCAAACTAACACTCGAAAGTTACAGCAAAAGCAAAACCTTGTCCAAGCACAGAATCAAAACAGAAAAAGCAAAAGCAAATAAATTGCGAAAGAGGAAATGGCGAGCAAAAGCGAAACGAGTGGCTGAAAGCGATCTAAAGCAACCACAACAAATGTAACAGAAAATTAGTGAGCAAAAAAACATGCGAATAACAAGCTAGCAAAGCAGACCCAGCCTACGAAAAAAAAAAAAAAGTGAAAGCTTTCAGGTAATCGGAAGCAAATTCATCTGCAAAAGCAAATAGCTGAATGAAAACAAGGTTGCAGATGAAACTAAACTAATCTGTTAAAGCAAAAGCAGACAAATAAGTGAAAAGTCTAACAAGCAAAGGTAACTCGACATGCGGAAGCAAAAAAGTGAGCGAAAGCAAATTAGAAACAAAAGAAAGTGAGCGAAAGCAAACCTGAATGTGAAAGCAAAAACGGAGCAAATGAAAAGCAGAGTGACAGTGCCCATGCAGATATCGATAGATATGGCTGAAATTTTTGTTTGTTTGTTTGTTTGAGTTTGTTACCGTAGCGATGCAGTAGGGCAGGTTGTTCTTGCAGCCAGGGCAGAGCAGCTCACACTCAGGCAGACTGAAGCCACAGTATGGACAAGGAGTGCTCTCCTCCTCGACCTCAGAGGTGTCCGGACGACTTCACACACACACACACACACATATACGCACGCACAGAAAGTACAAATACTGAACTATCTCTGTTTTATTCTCTTAATTTAGCATCATTACCCTGGTGCAGAAAAAACTTCTCTCATAAACATCAGCCAATCAGCAGGCTCAATCAAACACTGAACCACTCTCCAAAAATATTCATACCGGACCATGGCCTCAATCTTCTTTTTATATTTGGGGTCGATCTGGCTGCGATACTCTGGCCTCATCAACATTGCTGCGAAGCTGAAAGCCGATTTTTTTAATCCGGCGCGATGACACTCAATGACTGCAGACGTCAGGATTGGAACGACGTCTGAAATGAAAAAACAACACACACAGTTCACATAATTTGTCAGTCATATAAATATCTTTGTGTGTGTGTATGTGTGTATGTGTGTGTATGTGTGTCTCACGTGTGCGGAATTTGCTGATGTTGTTAGAGACTCGGATCAGCATGCGGGCTCCTTTCAGATGGTCTCCTCTCTTCACGTGTATCTGGGAAATTTATTATGTACATTTTTATCGGCTAATCAATAAAACACACACACACACACACACACACACACACACACACACGTTTCTGCTCATCACATTAGCACACAACACTACAGATGAATTACTGGGTGTTGAAGGTATCAGATCAGATTTATGTGTGTGTGTGTGTGTGTGTGTGTGATACGATACCTTCACCAGTATGTAGCTGTGTAGAATCATCAGGTTGGTGACCATCTCAGCCGGGATCTTAATATTATTACTCTGAAGTTCCATGTACATACTGAACAGGACATCATGAGCATTCCTGTAGTTACCTACCCCCCACACACACGGAGTACACAATTCAGTACCTAAATCGGAATTGAGAGGCAGAGTCTGCCGAACATAAACTCAAGTGGTTGTGTATGTAACAACATCAAACTTTGCCGTCCGTCTAAAATTTCATACGTTTGTTAGCAACATTCGACCAGATACCAAGCTTGAGTCTAGACACATATACACCTGCTGTCTGCTCCTCTCTGGCGATGATGATGGCCGTCCTCACGCTATCTCTGTAAAGTTTGACCGCCATGTACAGCCGGAATAGGTATTTAGCATCCTGGGAGGTAAAAAAAACAAAAAAAAAAACACCATAGTATTCACTCACAATCAGCCGTGTAACCGAGACATAAGGTACACACAAACTAAACCACTCTTACTACAGCCAAACAGACACTGGGGTCAGTGTTGTTTTGACTCAACAGCTAGCGTTGACGTTTACTTTCTGCTCTCGGCTACGATTTAAAAACTCAGGCACATGATATTAGTCCATTTGAAGTAGGATTAATTCACTAACTAATGAATCAAACACTAGTGTATGGGATATAACACAGAGTTGGTCAATCACACACACACACACACATTGGATTGTGCTGTTTCAGCACAGCAGTTGTCTACTCACAGAGAGAGACTACATGCAGAAAGCAACAGAAGCAAAACAAAAAACACGGACATGAATGAGTTATCACACAAAAAGCACCAAAAACAGTTCAGCCAAATGTGCCAATAGTGATGTCATAGTCGAGGTCATGGGGGTCATCAAAATGTTCTAAAACATTCCCACATGGCCATTTACATCAGCACAGGGGTGTGGAGAGTTGCTTAGGTCCTAGTATTTTATTGTTATGTTTTGTGATACATAATGGGAGCAGAGGGACCTGGGAATATGGGACTGGGAATCTTGGATACACAGAACACCAGGAACAGGGACTCCTGAGAACATAGGGACTTAGGAACTTGTATATACTGTATATCACCATGGGAACATATGGACCTGGAAATATAGAGAGAACACGGAATACAGGGACAGGGGAATATAGCAACCTGGAAACATACAGTAGGAAGGCGAGTAAAAAGACCCTTGGGAACACAGGGACCGACAAACATACAGACGGGAGATGGGAAAATAGAAAGCTGGACCTTTATAGATACAGAACCCTGGACATACAGGGACAGGTGAACAAATGAATCTGGGGACATAGGGACAGTGGAACATAGAAATTTGGAATCCTGAGTAAACATTATCCTGGGAAAATAGGGACTTGGAAATGTGGGGACCTGGAAACCTAGGAATCTGGGAATATCGAGAACTGGGAACAGTAGAACCTTGTTAACATAGACCACTAGGCCCTGGTCAAACAGAGCTCTTGAGTATAGGGACTTGGGAACACTGGGACCTGGACACATAGTGAGATGGGAATATTGGGACTAGGGATTATAGGGACTGGGTAAAGAGATCCTAAGAAACATGGAAGCATAGGGAAATGAGAAGTAAACAGGACATAGGACATGGGAAGATAATGTGGGAATATAGGGACCTGGAAACACAGGAATCTGTAAACAGAAGCCTGGAAGTACAGGAAACACAAGTTTTGTTTTATGGACTGGGCAGGTCATAAATCTTTACAAGTGAACAACATTTTAATCAACACTTACTGAATATTCGTTGTTACACGTTAGTGCTTTACCTTTGGTATTCCGTCACTATCTCCCATGAGGTAATCAATCAGCTGACTGGTCAGAGCCTGGTCCTTGGCGTCTCCTACCTGTGAAATAATATTACACGTCTAACAATACACAAATGATAAAACTCCCCCTCTGACTGTGGGGAGCCGTGAACGATGGTGCAATATGTATGAAATTCATGTTTAATAGTATCCCAAGATTCTACATAGAAAGTGTGTTTATTTCAGTTGGAGTTTTTCCAGCTGTTGATGTGTTAAAGTGTGACAGAGGCTCTGTGGATGAGCTCGGAGACCAGCTAGTCTACTAAACATTTCACGCCTCCGTTCTTGCATGTAAAACGCACTATGTGAGGGAAATGGTGTCAAGATCTGCTGGTGGAAATTAGTCTGAGGATAAAATAATAGCACCGACAAAAGGGACTGAATTTGACCATAAATGCAGTGTTTGGTTCATTAACCCAGCTGTAATATTGTTTATTGTCATCATCATCATCATCATCATCGTGTCCTTACCGTCTCAATTGCCATTTCTATTGCCATATTATCATCAGTGTTGGGACACTTCAGGAAGTGTTTCAGTGCCTGAGAATGAAAGGTCGAAGAAAAGAAGATGAAGATTCCTCCGAATGCAGTGAAGTCTGAACAATGATCGTCATAAGGATAAGGATTCTCACCCTGCTGTACTGGCCACACTTCCGGAAAAACTTCCCAGCCAGCATGTGCTTCTTTTCTCCCTCAAAATAGAGTGCGATGCTCTGGTAGTCCTCCATACTGGCCTCTGATCCTGACAGTAACCACACACACACACACACAAATGAGTTTGAGAGAGCACTTGTTTGCTTCTCTAAAACAAATTTGGACTGATAGGCAGAGAGTGAGACAGACAGGTAGATAACCAGCTGAAGAGACAGACAGACAGACAGACACCTAGAAAGAGGCAATGAAATGGAAACAAACAGACCCAAAAAACAGCCAGATGGTCAGACAAAGAGACAGATGGACACCATGATTCATTATCCAGAAAGATGGAGAGACCCAGAGGGTAGAGAAGACGGATAGATAGACAGAAGGACAGAGAGATGAAAAAGACAGACAGACAGTCAGACAGGTGGATGGATACAATCAGCAGTGTGTGTTTGTTTTTTTCTCCTGCAACTAAACCAGAAGAGGAGCAGAGAGCGCCAGTAGTGTTTTGAACTCACCGATGATGTCAGCATACACCTCCATCTGGCCGTGCTGCTGGGCGAGCTGGAAGGCTTCATCACTGCAGTGTGACATCACCAGGAACTGGATCGCTGACCCGTAATCACTCAGACGCAGAAAAAACCTGAGGTGAGAAGAATGTTGATGGGATCACGTTTATATCACACTCAGGAAATGTTGTCAAGGTGCAAGAATTCAGCACTCACACACACGCACATACACTTGCTCACTCGTGCGCACGCACTTGCACGCACACACTTGCGTGCACACACGCACTCGCGGGCTCGCACTCACTCACTCACGCACTCGCACACTCATAAACAGACAAACACAATCACAAACAAACACACACAAAATCCAAGGGCAATAAGTTTGTCTTCTATTATAAATATCTCTCTCATACAGTACCTGGCCACCATCTTGGCTCCGTCAATGGACTGAGTTTCCCGCACAATTCTGACTGCTTCCTCTGGATTATTAAGATGCTCTAAAAGGATCCGGATGACGTTGTCCCAGTCTCGAGCACTCTCGTAAGCCAACACGGCTTCTTTGTGTCTATACACACAATAACAGATGCAAACGTTTACACTTGAAAATGAAAATATTTCTTGAAGAGTCTAAATGGTGCAGCACACATACTTTCCGTCAGCTTCCTTGGCTTTAGCATACTGCAGGTGGATTTTGGGAGAGCTCACATGAGGTAGAAGCTCTCCAACCTTTGCCCTGAAACCCAGAGACCTCACATGACTCCTAAAATCGATTTCATACATTAATTATAGTAAATGTGTGTGCAGCTTTCAACCGTTTGTACCAGTTCTTGCAGCGAATGTAGACAGAAGCTGCCTTGTCGTAGTACTGGCCTTTCTCATACAGCTGCGCCGCCTCGGAATATTGCTGCAAAACGGACAGTAAAGGAAAATCCAGTAAAGAAAGTCAGACTTCATAAAAAAGAAAAGATCATGCTTTGGTTTGCTTTAAGAATATTATTTTAGCACCTTCATGTTCTCCAAGATGGTGCCGCAGTCTTTCTTCAGTGTTCTGCTTGGGTGTTTGATAGCCTGAATGGCTCCTCTGCGGATGTCTCCCATCCTGATGGACATGCGGGCAACTCCAGCCATACAGCTCTCATCATGCTCCTGGAACTACACACACACACACACACAGATTTGATGTTTTATCTCTCTATACGATTTCATCATTTGCCATCTTGCACATATTAGCAAATGTTCCTACCTTGTTGTCTCCAGTAATGCCTCTCTCATAGTGAGCCAGGGCGTTTGTGTAATCTCCACTAATAATAAAAAAAAATATGAGGAAAATGATAAACTACCAAAGTCCTACTGCAGGTGTGGATCTTTTACTTAAAAAAAGTTTAATGTCACTGATATACAGTATTTACAGACAGAAGAGCTTACACAAACTCTAGCTGTATGGCATATTCCTTTGATATAAAAGGGATTTCATCAGGATGTAGCCTTTTAGCTAGCTGCAAAGCGCTGTCCCAATGTAGCAGGTCCCTCCTCATCTATACACACACACACACAGAGTTTAACCATACCATTACAATAATGTTAGAATATGCTAGAATGTGTGTGTGTGTGTGAGACCTCCAATGCTGCCATCGGATATGAGGACGACAGGTAAAGGTCTTGAGCTCGGTTGTAATCGTTGCAGAACATTGCCAGGTGTCCGGCCAACAGATTCTGATCCTCTATTCCCTGAGAATAAGAGAACATGAATTATAAAAAGGAGGCGTGGCCTGTGTGTCTGTCAGACCTAATGAAGGAGGCGTGGTCTGTGTGATTGTTAGAATTCATGAAGGAGGCGTGGTCTGTGATTGTTAGACCTAATGAAGGAGGCGTGGCCTGTGTCTGTCAGACCTAATAAAGGAGGCAGGGCTTGTGTATCTGTCAGACCTAGTAAAGGAGGCGTGGCCTCAGAGTCTACACTCTCAGTGAAGGAGGTGTGGCTTCTGTACACACCTTGATGTCCTCCAATGACAGCACCATGCCCACATTGCGCATGCTGCGATATACTCTGATGGCCAACTCCACCTCCATGTGGTGGAGACACGCCCTGCCAAGCTCCGCCCAGGCCTCAGTCATGCCCAGAGCTGAACACAAAGACCACGCTGCTGAGAACCTACACACACACACACAGACACACACACACACAGATACACACACAGACAGACACACAGACAGACACACACACAAATCACATGATTACACAGTACAACATTCACAACAATACAACATTACAAAATTCTAAAAGTTCGTCATAAGTAACAATCATAATATGTAATATATTTTTTTAAAAAAGTGTGTACATGTGCACGCACGTGTGTGTGTCTGTGTGTACCTCTTGAGCTTGATGGCCTGCTGCAGGGCCTGGAGCTGCTCTTTGCTGCTGCTCATCTGTGTAAGACTGAGGAAAGAGTGTGTGTTCAGAAGTATGCTGCTTGTCTTGCCGCTCTGTGTCTGGCACGTCAGTTCCCCGTTATACAACAGCAAGGGCTTGTGGGAAAATGGTAGCTTGGTGGCACCAGCCAGAATCACCTTTGGACCTGAGAGTGAACCAGAGAGAGAGAGAGAGAGAGAGAGTAATTAATTCTACATTATCATGGTTACAGTACAGAACTAGAAAACAACACAATCTGTAAAAGTATTAAAATATACACATACAGTTCTCTCCATAATTATTGGTAACCTTCAAGAATTCTTTTAAACGAATGTAAACATTAATTTCAGCTTGAAACCTAGCTGCCACTGCCAGGAGGTTAGGAACAGATTATCTAAACATTGTTAGATTTGAACTGCTTTGCAATAAGAAATGAATGTTTATTATCGCCGGAGATTTCAATCATGCAAATCTCAGAACAGTGCTCCCTAAATTCCATCAGCATGTGGACTTTGCAACGAGAGGGACGAACACGCTGGATGTTGTTTACACAAACATTCCCGGCGCGTATCGTGCGGAGCCCCGCCCCCACCTCGGCTACTCAGACCACATCACTGTTATGTTGATTCCAGCATACAGACCACTCGTCAGACGCTCTAAACTGGTTTTGAAACCATCTCTGCTCTACAGGACTGTTTTGAGTGCACTGACTGGGATATGTTTAGGGAGGCTGCAACCAAAGGCGACTCTATTGACTTGGAGGAGTACACGGCATCGGTAACCGGCTACATCGGGAAGTGCATCGATGACGTGACTGTCTCCAAAACCATCACCACACACTCCAACCGGAAGCCGTGGATGACTGCGGAAGTGCATCCTGAAGTCGAGAGACTCTGCCTTCAGATCAGGGGACAGGGCGGCCTTACAGTTTTTTTGGATTGCTTACACAGTAAAATTAAAAGTAGTACACTATTAGCAAAACCTTACACTCAAGAAGCAAAACATCAGCCCATATTTGCACAACTATAAGCACATTGTCAACCTCACACTTGTTGCAAAACTCTACACACAGTGATTTGCAAAACACTAAACACATTTAACATACATTACACACAAAAATCTATCATGAAGTCACTTCCTTGCAATACCAAAGCACTGACTGT